>RJVT01000133.1:0-258225 GCA_018835575.1 Cotesia chilonis
TTTGAAATCAGTACAATTTTTAATCTATCTTATAATTTTTACGAAGAATTAATAAAACATCCAAAGTTATATTAAGGTGTAAAAAAGTGGGGCTTGATCATACCGATCTTCCTTCTAGATAATTTCAAAAATTTATTGTAAAATTTATTACTAATAGTGACTTTGATTACAGAGATACCAAAGCTAATAAATTTATTCAGTCTATTGCATGGCTAGCTCATAAGCATATTGTTCTTTGGAGTCAAACTCACTTAACAAGCTACATGCGTAATAAATGGTCAATATGGCAAAACATAATTAATAGTATTCACATATCAACTGACAGCTATTGTTATTGGAGAGTCGAATTTTTGTTTGATGAGATCAGATAGCATTTGCTAATAAACAATTGAAACAGTTAGAAGATGGATCAATATCAAAACCAAACTTTACCAACCAATATCGACCATTCTTATAGTCAATATGCTATTGAAGTTTATTGATCTCCCTTGACCCAATGATTAATTAAAAGTTTAAGTTAATTTTCTCAATCTTAAAACCCTCATTTTTTAATTAAAAATCCAAAGATTCTTTACAAAAAAAAACAAACATATCCAGAATTTTTATTTATCTGTTTAGATGTTAAATATTATTTAAAACTAGAAAATTATTTGTTCTTTAAAACAAAATTATTCATATAGTAGACAAACTTAAGGTTGGAACTAAATCCATTTACTAATTTCATTAGTACATCATTTTTGCCAAAAAACTGGTTAGTATCTGTAAGCAAATGCTGCTTTAATCATAAAGTCTTCTACCATTATAAAATTCATGGCATTCCTATCAACTAATATCCCCGCTTTCACATGTTTGGTAACTCTATATAACCCATTACCTTATTACATTATATTATATTGCCTTAGAAAGTTTCTGATAGACAATATTTTTGACTCTTTGGAAACAAATATTTTTAACATTTAAAGTTTTTAATATTGCAATATATACCTGTCCATGTGCAAATACAAGTTCAGGATGATAAACACGACATTGTCAAATGACTGTACCTGCGACTTATAAATGATGATAGCATATGACACAATCACAAAAGTTGTTTTATTTAAGTACAACAAGCAATACCGTTTGCTAGATTGGATGCCGATTTTTGGTATAACAACCGAATAACCTAACTCTTTTCCATTTGAAGTATTTGCCACTATATAATTCTCTCTTAATCTTAAAATCTGTTGTCTTGTTCTGTTAAAGAGTCCTCTTCTAGAAGCCACATTCCTCAATAACATTATTAGTCAACCGACTTTTAACTCCAATGTATGCTGAGACAGACCAGATGGTTGTTTTTTTAGGAATTCTATAAGTAATCTTAAAAGTTTAGTGGGATCGTTAGAGACAATCAAATCTGCAATTTTTAAAATGAACTCATCTTCATCTAACATACTAAGAACTTCTGCATTAACATTTGCATATTCGTTTATAGTAGTCAAAATACACTGCTTAAGACTGACTCATCCTCTTATCGATATTTTTTTTTACTATTAAGCGTTCATTCACTACAAATCTTTCCAAATTTCTAAAAATAAAGAAATTTTAGATTGTAAACATTCTACAAATAACCTTTCAAAATGAGAAAAAATAATTTATTCACAATTTTTGATTTATGAACTTATATACAAATATAATTTATAATTGCATATAAACAAATCAAAAATAATTGTAAAAGCAGCAAGAAAATACTAATACAATTATTGTTTTGTAAAAATAAGAGACAATTTAATTTTTTTTATCTATATTTCTAAATCAGAAAAATCGGAATTAAAAATAATAACACTTTTTTTCTTATCTTTTTAACATATAAAGATATGTTTTCTTATTTAATTTTATATTATTTTATTTTTATCAAATCTTCTTTTACCATAAGTATCGCACTAAAATATTTTTAATAAAAATACAATTTTTACAGATTAATTTAGATATTAAATTTGTTACAAACAATCAAATTACATACAAGAACAGTACATTTAACTTTTTAATAATTTAAATTAAAAGCTGTATTGTCTACTTATAGTAAAATTTTTTATACAAACTATTTTTATCATTTTGATTAATTAGAATTGTTAAAATATTTAAATTACTAATCTAATGATAAACTAATTTAATTGTAAAACAACTCCTTTAGTATTTTGCACAAGACAAAATTAAAATAATTAGGTATATAATTAAAATGCATAAATTAGTAAAAAGGAAGTTACAAGTTAATCATAGAATAAATACTTAAGTTAAAAATTGAAAAGAAATATGGACAAATGTTTAGTTGTCATAATCTTTACCTCATGCTTAACAGTTTAAGCGGTGTTATGTTTAAAGCTAAAATTTAAATTCAAATATCAAAAAATTTATTTAACATTCAATCATCAATTAGAAATTGTACTTTATTAGTTTAAAATGACATACTTAAAATTTCAATATTTTCGATTTTGAAAATGTTTTAATGTCAATAAAATAATTATATTAAATGTAACAAAACAGAGTAAATCTTGTTTTAAACCCCAGTATAGTCATGTTAGATTAAAAAATGGAAAAACGGAAATAAGTCCCAAGAAAATTTACAATATGTTAAACAACAAAAGTCTATAAAATATCGCGCTTTAGCAAAAAAACGTTAATAAAAAATACATATAATATAATAATAATACCGTATTTTTACCATTTGACGGGATTTTGACTAATACCAACATACATCAAACAATTGGCCTTTCACCGATTTCAGAAGATACATTCAAGCATGTTGATTAAGAGAATATTTGTAAGTATTTCATTTCACCAGGTACAGGGAACAATTGAAGGAGTAGTTAGAATCAAGGACATAGCAAGAATTGCAAGTCAGTGGTGCGAGGGCGCAAAATGCCAAAAAAATTAACATGTTAAAAATAGTAATCTCAGTAACTAAAATTAGAAAGTTTGGTTAGTTTATAACGATATTTGTTAAAAACTAGACAAAATATTTATTTAGTCTTATTAGAAATATCTAATTTCACAAAAATTAAGGAGTTTACTAATGTTTTGTTATTAAAAAAAGATAATGAAAAAAATATTTGATAAAACTTTTAGCTGTGTTAGAGGTTGCATAAAAAATAAAGCCATGCAAAATTTACACTTAAAAAAGAATGAAAACAGAAATTAAAATATAGACAAGTAATGTTTATTAAGATATGATTTTAGGTATTATTATGAAAAACAAATATGTTAGTATTAGATTTGCGTTTATAGAAATATAAATAGCTTATCTAACCTTTATATATTTTTTTATGAAAAATTTGAAGATAGTCGAATTTGGCTGCTTAATGTCTATTAGAGTTATGAATTGTTGTGTGTTACGATTTTACAGTGAAAAAAGTTTAATTGTTTTATTACGTAAATTTTAATATTACTAATTTTATAGGCAAAAAATTGAAGAATTTAACATTGTTACGCAATATATAAAAACTAGAATTTTCAGATTTTGGTTACTTCAAGATGAATGAACAAAATCAATATAATAATTACAAAGTAAAAATTTTAGCCCTATACTTAGGTTATAGTGATAGTTGAAAGAATATAAAGAGCATGTGTATTGCAAATATCTAAAAACATTAATCAAATACATGACATTTATCTTGTCTTAATATAATCTAGAAAATAATTAAATATATATTTTTCAATTTATAAAAATATTTTGATAATTGTGTGGTGTATAAAATTTTACATTTCTTATTAACAACAATATATATCATATTATTTTTAGTTAGCCAGATGAACAATTGAGAAAACTGATTACTTTGGTGTATAACAAAAAATAGCCACACAATAAATTAATTCTAGAATCATATTCTTGTCTAATGCTACCATTAAACACAAAAAATTATTATTCTTTCTACATCGTCAATAAATTAAATATTAAAAAAATCATTTTTAAGTCATTAAAAACTCATTTTGTAAATTTTTAAGTTATTTTTGTTAAATTCAAAATTTGTTTTTGGGTCAAAAAATAAAATTTTCACGATCCATGTCTTTTGATGCAACTGTCACTCAAAAAATTATATAAACCAAAATAATTGTTTATTTTATCTTATAGCGATGACCTAAAATTCATATTACATTTGTATTTTAGAAACAAAAATTTAAAATAATTTTTAATTTATTTCAATATTTGTAATAAATTAATTTAACCCATAAATGAAGTTTCTATTTGTCCAAATAAGTGTCATTTCATCTGCTTTAAGTATTCAAAATATTAGTGTACTATTTGATACTTTTAATATGACATCCTCATTGGGTGTAAATAGCAGCTACGTGCATACACCTGACAATGTTTTATTAAATAACATTGGAAAAAGGAAAAGGTTGAGGAAAAGACACTTTTCAAAAAGACGAAGAGTTAGGAAAAATGCTGACAATTCAAGAAAAGTATCTGTTAATCAAAGTATAAAAAATTATTAAATGATATATCTACTGACATTTATAATAAAATTTCTGCAATAAATAACATAAAGTCATTATTTGAAAAAACTAATAATTCAAAAAGTTTGACTTTTCTAATAAATTTTCTAAGAAATTCAGAATTTTATTAAGTATGGAAAGATTGAAAATTCAGATGACCGTTATCGATTTTTTTTGAATCTCTTGCAAGGGAAACATACCATCTATTGTTTTTAGTGGTCGATTTGAGTAGCGCAGATAAAAAAGAAGACAAGAATAAATTAAAAGAAGAGTTATTAAATACTTTAGATGTTAAATTAAAGGTGAAGAAAGTTTGGAGGTTATACAATTTTTTGATGAAAGAAAATTGATTGAATTTTTAGATCGTTTAACTCTTCATCATCCAAATATTAAGGGCATTTGTGAGATTACTAAACTTCTTTCAGAATTTAAATTAAAAATAAGTTTTCAAGACGGAATAAAGACTTTAACTTTAACAAGCGATAGTATGTCTAGCAGAAAACTAGAGTCTACGACTAGTACTACAGAAATATTTACTGAGTCTCCAACAACAGAAAAAAAACAACTAAAGACAGAGAAACCATTTACTTTAAACGTTAAACCGTATAAAATTAGTAAAAAAAAAGAAAATACATACAGAGGCATTTATTATGGTTTCGTTATTATCATAGAAATTGTCGTGAGTTTAATTATTTTTTTAATTGATTCAATATTTATGGAAAATTTTGACTGGTGGTTGATATGGTATAATTAAAAAATACAAACTTAAATTTTCTATTGATTTTCAATAATATATCTTTTTTTTCCCACCAGTTCTCATGATACAAAACGACCGTAAAATTAAAACTGTACTTATCTAAATACTAGAAATATTCGATGAATTGAATGATAAAAAATTTTTATTAGTTTTTGATTGAAATTATATAAAGATAGCATTTAAACAACATACATTTTCGAACACTTACCCTTACAGAGTTATGTTTTTACATCCTGTACTATGACACAAAATTAAAAAGCTTTTTTTGTTTTATTTCTTTAATATAAAATTCTGACAAAAAAACTTTTAGTGAAATATAAAACAGTTTACATGTTAAAATAAATATTTAAGACTGTACAAGTTTATAAATTTAAGCAATTATAAACAATATATTAGATAGCTAAATTTTATTAATTAAAAATTATCCTACTCAATATAATAACAATTACCAGTAAAAATATGTAAAAATTGATTCTCTTGAGCTATTTTGTTGAGTCATTCGCAAATTTGTTCTATATTAAGATGATTAATGTATTAATAAGAAATAAATATAAAAATCACAACAATTATGTTGTATTACAAAACTAATATATAATGAAATTATTTCATTAATGTCACGTGAAAGTCATTTTGGAGTAGTATAAATAAATCTTATTATTGTGTTAGATGATGAAATTAACTAAAACTTCTTTTACTTAACTTATTGCGTACAATCAACTTAAAGTGTAAAAAAATATCGATTTAATGTAAAAAATTAAATACCTTTGTCAAATACGGAATAAAAAGAAATAAGTATTATAAGTTAATCAATTTAGAACAAATTACTTTATACAATGCCTAGTGATATCCTTGAAACTGATATAGTGCTATATAAATTAAAAAGCAGTATTTACTAAAAACTTTTGTGTAAATTTAATGTTTAAATTATTATTATGGCTTTTATATCTTAAAATGTAAAAATCATAATTATATAAACTTTAACAAAATTTAGTAATTGTTGTACGTCACAATCAATATAAAATAATTGTATGAGAAAAAGACATTTTATTAAAGTTTTTAAAAATATCAATTAAATAAAAATCATTGTTGCAATTTATTTGTACTCTTGTTAATTAGTACATTTCGTATTTCTATACCATGATTACACGGGATTTTCTAGAAAAATAACAATGTAAATATACCAATAATACAATTTATAAAAAATTTAAAATTTGTCTTTATATTTTAGTAAACTTCACTTAAATTCGTTACACATGATTTTTTTCTTTAATATAAACATTTACTGAATTATTCTTATTAAGAGTGTTTTTATATATTGTATAAAAATACACTACTTACTTATAATTTAAATTCTTGTCGACTGTCTTAATTACTACATTCAGCTGATAACTACTATAATTATTGGTTCTTACCTTTATACCTTTTTTTTCTTCATTCTCATCTTTTGCTCATTATTGAGCATCAAGGTACTTACAAGTTTTTGTTAAATTGGAGAATAATTTCTACCCCTTATGAAATAATTTTAATTGAGCCAGCATTAATAGGGAATGCTCTACAAGACTAATAATTATATGTAAGTTAATGATATATATTTAGTGATCTTTGTAGACTTGCAGCAATTAATGCAAAATTCAAGAGCTTTAACAGCATGCTAATAATTTACTTGTAATTTATCAGAATTAATTACTTACTTTAAATCTACAAATAGGATCTATAATGTTGTTAAACTACCGAATTGTAGTGGCAAAAAACAAAAAGTATGTCTTTTTTTAACTTACAGCACATTTACAACTTTTAGTCAACCTTTCTTCCAATGCGACTTTACCGACAATTATTTTGTTGACATTTTCATTGTCAATACTAAAAATTATTTAGAACAATTGGTACCGCTAAAATTCAAATACAAGTTCTCTGAGCACTGAACCAGTATAACGACAATTTAGCTTTCTATCTGGTTATTTAGCTCAAAGGATTAAACCACAGTTGCATCAAATAGGATGCACTAATTTATTACTATAATACTGTGAAGTACATGTGTTTTAGCACAAAACAACATTAGATATGCAGTTTTTTGTTAATGTTATACTCTATAATTTTATCAAACATTTTCATATGCATTATCAAAGTTTTCTAACATTAAATAATGATCTTTCATGTTTGTAATAAAACAAATACGTACATCGCCGACAATCTAGTCTTCTTCATCTAATAGTACAACGCTCTCATTATTAATTAAGAAAGTCTAATAGTTACTAATGTTGTATAAGAAATTCGCTATTAGATCATAAAATAACATTTGAAATGATAATACAAGAATACTAACATAATTTATGACTTTATTGTTTATGTGTTAGTATAACCGTAGTTAGTATCTTAGACTATAAATATATAAATGATTTTTGAACGTATTAAAGGAAACTTGACTTTATAAAAGAATTTTATACACTACAATACAATAGTTAAATTGGCATTAAATACATTGTACAATTAATTTATCAGTAAAAACGTTATTTTAAACATTATTTACTAAAGATCAAGATTTGTTGTTGTTTTAAGAAATTTAATATATTGCAATGTACAAATGAGGATACGAACTTAAAATATAAAAATCCATAGAAAATAGAAGATTATTATAAAAAAGTGTTAAATATAATTTGCAAATATCTTTGCTATATTTCTTCATATAATAAATATTTATTTTTATTGAAAAAAATATTTTATATTGTCAAATTTTATAAATTATTGCTTATATTTTTTGCTATTTTAATTTTAGACGTACGTGATTTCGAGAAAAGATTGTCTGTTTTTCTCCATGTCCAATTAGAAAATCTAAATATTAGAAAAATGCACAAAATAATAAAAAAAAAGTAATGGTATTTTAAACCGAATATGCTTGACATTAAGTTATCTGCTCTTAATAGCGATATAAATACTAAATTAATGCATTTTACCCACCCTCTGAAAATAAATTTCTACTATCATCATTTTCTAGCATTTCATTACGGATTCAATTAATTTTTGAATTTTCGGAATATTTTTACATCTTAGTACATCAATTTTATTTATCTCATTATTAATTGATTTAAACTTCTTTTTGTGTTCATTGCGTTTAAGATATATTATGTCTTTTTTATAAAGTAAAAAAAATAATTGAATAATTAAATTATCAATGATTTTACTTTCAAAAATATTTTCAATTGTAAAAATATAATTTTCATATGTCAATTTTATATTTATAGAAATTAACAAAACTTCCCTAAAATTGATATCATACCATCTTTCAAAAAATCTAATACGTTTATTACTTACTAAAGAGATAGGCTTATAAAATTTTTTAGCTATGTATTTTATTAGAGCTTTTCCAACTGAACTTTCCTTTATCTTCATATTTTCATTAAGTGTAAAATCTTTGACATATTT
This sequence comes from Cotesia chilonis, assembly GCA_018835575.1. Classification (NCBI taxonomy): domain Eukaryota; kingdom Metazoa; phylum Arthropoda; class Insecta; order Hymenoptera; family Braconidae; genus Cotesia; species Cotesia chilonis. The sequence goes on from RJVT01000133.1 coordinate 8,648, forward strand.
TGTAAATAATTGGTAATCAATGTTTTCTTGATTATTATTTTCTCCTATAGTTAAATGTGTTTGTATTTCTACATTTTTCAAAAACTTATCATAGACTTCTTTACAGACTAAGTTAAACCTTATTGTGTCAATACATGACCAATCACAAATATTATCAGAAAATGCTTCTTCTTTATTTCTCCCTTTCACCAAAGTCTTATCATAAAGTATTGATAGACAAAGCTCTTGGTTGAACATTTTACGAGCATTAATTAGATTATAAACAAAACTAATATTTCTTTCATCTTTTTTTACTACCTCTTTATTGTCTTTATCATTAGAAAGTTTATTATTTGATCTAGCAATATCTAAAAATTGCTTTTAGCCTGATTATCATATTCAAAAATTGTATTGCCTGCAGAGTGTATAAAAGAATAGGGTATGTTGTAATCTGTAGTATTTGAACTTAATATTTTACTAAGATGAATAAATATCATTGACATGGGTAATTATTTTTACATTTCATTTTAATTAAATATTAAAGTCAAAATTAACAAATTAAAATTATTATTTGAATAACTATCTTGTAATTGAATTTTTTCTAATATTAATTTTTAATTTATTTTATTGCGTCATTTTTAATTTAAATTTCCAAATAATATAATTTACAACAAAAAAAGGTTTAAGCAATTACAAAAATTGTATATTATTCTATTTTGATAAATAAATTAATTAAATATTAAAGTTATTGAGTGTTTATTAGTTAGTTAAAATAAGAAGCTTAGAATTTTGTGTAGATAAAAATATCAAGAAACATTCTTAGATCTTGTTTATGATATCTGTAATATGTAGAATTTCTTTATTGAATATCTTAAGTTAGTTTGAAAATTTTGCTAAAAAAAGTACAAGAAAAAACAGTTTAGTATTTTAAAAATTAATGTATAAAAAACGTCTTTTTAATATTTTATGTAATTTAAAATGTCACTCATGAAAGCAAAATTGTAAAATTTAGATTTTTTGTTTATAAAAGAAATCATAGAAACAGAAACACAATAATCAAACAAAATAGTATACTTTTGAATACAACATAAGTTACAAAAAGCCATACTTATTTATAAATATTTGATTTATAATATTTAGATTTTACAAATTACTATTGCTAAGAAATAAAACTGTCATAACAAAATTTAAAATGATAAATTTAGCTCAAAATAAGTAAAAATATTATCATTTTGATACTCAATTAACTAGATTTTTACTCTTAGCAATTAGTTTAATTGAAAATATCGGATTCAGATATACATACTGTTTTCTAAATACAATTAATTTTTTGTGTAAGCTTTGTAAATTGACTAATTATGTATATATTATAATTAATAAGAAGGCATACTGTGTTGCAATTGAAATTAAAATTGATGTAGATTGATATATTTGACAATCTTATTTAAAGTACTAAAGTAGAGATATTAAATAAATGTAGCAAAAGAATTTACTCTTTGTTTTCCGCGTGAATAAGTATAAGAGAATAATTCGTGTATAATTTTCCTGACCTAGCAAATCCTTAGCAAGTTTTTGTCTTAGTTGACGCCGTAAAAATTTTTTAAAAAAATGAAATCATTTTTATGTAATATAAACTATGTAGTAAGCTATAATTTTACAATACACTAATTTGGTGATTTTTTGATGAAGAAAACAATCAATTTAGTACTCCTGGAAGATGTGGCTAATAGTAATAAGCCATGCGTATTTTTATGAGTTTCGGCAACTAGTCAAATATCGAGCAGGCAAGCAATATCATCTTTGTAGTGGCTATACGTATTTTTACCATTGAATTTTTTACCCTTAAAATGGAATCTAGAAACTTAAAAGATAAATTAATTCTTAGTAAGAGATATAAACTAAAAATTGCATATGAAGGTATGTTTTATAATTATGTTAAAACAAATATAGGAAAAAAATATTGGAGATGCAACAAAAGAGGTTGCTCATCTTATTTATTAACTATTATAAATGACGATCTTATTTCCATAACAGATCATAATCATTCAAGTAACATTAATAATTTTAATCACACTCTGCTAGCTAGCAAAATTAAAGAAAGAAAGAGCTTTAATTGTAGTGAATTTTCAAGAAATGTTGTTCTAAACGTAGTAAGCTCTACAATTCCTGTAGGAAAATTTTATAAATCAAGAACACTTAAGGAGCTGGTACAAGTTACAAGAAGTTGATGTAATTTTATAAAAGAAGATAATTATGATGTACCTATTGAGTTCAAAAAACTATAGATGGCCAAAAATTTTTACAATATGATTCGGGACAAAAGGATCCTGCTAGAATATTAATTTTTGGAACTCTTAATGTCATTAAACACTTAGAAATAGTGACATTATTATATGTGACGACATTTAAAACTGCACCGTAGATTTTGAACAACTTTTTACCTTTCAGGTTAAAAATAAGAGAAAATTTGTTCCAGTTTGTTTCTGTTTTATGAAAAAAATATGATTTCTTATGAAAGAATGTTATGATTTTTAATTCAAGATTTAAATATAAAATTCAATAAAAGACAAAGCTTTATATTAGATTTTGAATGTGCAAGCTATAGAGCTATAAAAATGTGTTACATCCGTTAAGATATTTGGGTGTTGTTTTCATCTAGGTCAGATAATGGAGAAGAATAGCTTCCTAGACCTAAGTACTTATTATAAGACGAACAGGCAATTTAAGCTTTGTTCTAAAATGATACTTTCTTTAGCATTTGTACCTATAGAAGATGTTCCAATGATGGCATCAAAATTATATACGTACATTCAAAACTTAAATTGTACACATGCGAGACTTTGTTTTTATGGTTTGAAAACATTTTTTAAATGGAGAACATGAAGGCAATAAAAATATTAAATTTTGGAATGTTTATCAAAGAACATTGAACAATATTCCTAGGACAACAAATTCATTAGAAGGCTATCATGGGCATTTGAATTCTCTTGTAACAAGAAAACTTGTTTTGCTTAATACTATATTGTTTGAGTTAAAAAAGAGCAAATGGAAACGGAAAATTTTATAATTTCTTCACTTTATATAAAATCTAATAATTTAAAGAAAGAAGAAGCAATTTTAGTGTAAAAAATTATATTACGTATAATAACATAGAGTATTTAATGGCAATAGCTTTAAATTTTAATTGGAAAATGGAATAAATAGTTTTTTTAAAAATTTTAATGTTTTAGGGGTGAAAAACACGTTAAACGTTAAAATGAAAATATAAAAAATCTACATAAAATTGTATGCAATAAATACGAAAGTTATTATTTTTAAGATATTATGTGTATATGTATTTTGCTTAATGTATATTTGAATTATTTATACATTTTAATTTTTACATTATTGTAAAAAACAATTATAAGGCTAGTTGATAACTACAAACATTACATAAATACAATAAACAAGATTTTAAATAATATTGTACAGATTATAATTTAATTAATCATTTAAATACTTTTAACTTTCATTAAGTAAATAAAAAATAGGAGTATAAATTGTAATTGAAATGATATTATCGTATATTGTTTAAAATCTTAAAATTTTGCAACAGGCTTCTTTAGAATTAAACATTATTACGACACATTACTTCAAATGTTGTATGCTGTTCTTATTTTTCATTTTACTTATTCCTTAAACAATAAAATTTTTAAAACAAGTTTACTAACGTGTATACACTCTTAATAATAATTGTTGATGTGTTTGTATTTGTTTAAAATTTCAAGACTATAATTTTTATCAATTATCAAAATTTATTCAAAAAAGAAATTAATTAACAATTCTTTATTTTTAAAAACGTAATTAAATTTAAGTATCAACTTTAAAGTACACTAAAAAATTGTTAAATTGTAAGAAATATTTAATTTACCTAATTAGGAAATCGAATAGAAAAGTTTACTATTTTTTTAGTATTTTAAGTTTATAACATTTTGCTTTACAACTGAACAAAAAATATTAAAGACTTTAATTTACTAATTTTTAAATATTTTTTTTTACACCCAACTATGAGACTTATAATTCTGCTTATGTGTATTTTAAACTTTATAAAAGCTGTTATTCCTAAAAAAATCATTTCTGAAGCAAATAAATCACTTTTCAAAGATAATGGTTTAGAAAAGAGTATACTAAATCCTTTTTTTGGCTATGCTTACGCTGATACTATGTTAAAGAAATTGAGACTGCATTATTATAGCATAATTCCAAGCTATAAAAATAAAATAGAAAGAAATTACTGTAAAGATAAATCAACTGATATTTTATCTGCAACTTTACTCATTTTTTTTCCGTCACCAGATGGAATTATCAGTACAACAGATAAAACGAACTCTAGTATGGCACAAAAATATTTTTCGAAAACATCAAATTTAGAAAACATAAAAATGTTTTCTTTGTTTTTTATGAATATACTTAAAAGAGATAAAATATTTTCATCATTTTCATTTGTCTCATATATCAAAAAAAAACAATTTAATACACAAAAAAATCTTGTGCATGAACAAAATTTGATAGAAGATCCTAAACTTTTAGAAATTATAAATAAAGATGTAGTATTTAACGAAAAAGCACAAATTTTAACTTTACTAACACTTCATGCTTTTATGTTAGAGGTTTTAAATACAGATACAGAATATATTAATTATGTTCAAAATTTGATTAATCAATTTAGTAAGGCTGAGAAAAAAATTATAAAATCATCAAAAATTTATTCTCTTAGATTTACAAAAAAAGAAATTCGAAACAAACAAAAAACGTTGTTATGTACACTTTACAATATTCCTGAGAATAGGTTTCCTTATAATTATTTAACAATTCCAGCAAATGGTAGTCAAATTCCAGTCTATGATAGATTAAGAGATGATTATGAAGAAGGTTTAGAATTTAATGATTCAGCAGATATCATGATATTGCATTTGTGTAATTTTTTATTCTATAACGAAGAAAAAGAAATATTTGATATAGAACATCTAAAATTGAATGAGGATTCAAATCTTTTGAAATTTTACAAAAAATACAAAAAACCATTTTATATTAATTATAATATTAGAAATGAATGGTCTAAAATAATCCAATGTTTAAATGATATTGTAATTAGCGATAAAAAATACAACAAATATCTTGGCAAAATTCTTTACTTAAATGAGTTTATAAGAAATAAATTAGATTATCTATTTTTAATATCGTAACCATATTGACAAAAATTTGTATGTCAAGGCAAAACGATATAAAAAAAAAAATATGTTGACCTTTTTAACAAGAAATTCAAAATTGCCAAAATCAATGATCTTCTTAAGATATTTTTTAATAGTTTAGTTATTAATAAAGTAAATGTGTCGTGTGATATTGAAGAATTAAGAATCCAACATAATTTATTTTACGGAATATTAGTGCTTACTAGAAAATTAGAGAAAAATGACAGACTTAAAACAAAAATGAAATTTTGTTTACAACCGCAAAAAAATTATACAGAATTTATTAGTAGGGATTTAGTTTTTATTGATGATTTACAAAAAATATCATTTGATTTAAATGAAAAAGAGGCATTTAATCCTTTAAAATGTATAGTAGTAAAGTATGCTAACGATCTTAAAAACAAAACAATTAAAAATTATAGGATGCTTAACAAAAATTTATATTTTTATAATGATAATTTAATTGAATATTTACACTATTTATTTGACAAACTAGATGGTACAAATCTAGATTTCAAGATTTTTAAAACCGTAGAAATGATTGTTAAAACTGCTTTAGTAGATAAAAATGACAGCTGTAAAGAATTTTCATTATTTTACATAAAAATTGATGATTTGATAAATGACTTAAGCTCACAAGAAAAATTTGATATTTGGATTAAACTATTGTATGATTTTGATTCATATGAATCAAAAAATATATGTAAGCTTTGGACTGAAGAAATAAAAAAAATAGATAATTTAGAAGAATGCAAGTTCCCAATTTTTCAGACTATTGAAAAATACCAATATGTTCTAAGATTATTAGAAGAAAAAAAAGTAAAAAAACTTGTTTTCTTAAAAAATGAAAATTGTGATATGAATGTTTTTTTATCAAATGTAAAGTATTATAATTTTTTTATTGAACTAGATTTTAGAAACACTTATTTTAATTACTTTGAACTTATATCCCTTTGTGAGTGTATACCCGAAAATAATATTAATTCTTTACAGATGTCAAATTGTGAATTAACAGATAGCCATGTTTCAGTTTTAGCAAGCGCACTTTTTAAAAAAAATAATAAATTGGAAATATTAAATATAAAATTTAATAATATAAAAGCTGAAGGTGCCAAGTATATTTGTGATGCTTTAAAAAACGAAAACAACAAAATTTCATTTTTAGACATAGGATTTAATGATTTAGATGTAAAAGGAGCTAGTTTTATTTTTGATGCTCTTAAACATTCAAATAATCAAGTGAGTACACTTAAAATTAATAACACGTATATTAATAACAAGATTGGAGCTATAAAAATAAGCGAGGCATTATCTCATAAAAATAACAAGTTAAAATATTTAGATTTATCAGATAATTATTTTAGTGAAGATAGTTTAGAAATTATTTCACAATCCTTTACGAGTGCGAATAATAAATTGAATTCCCTAAAAATGTCAGGTTGTTTATTTTTAATAATGGATTACAATATTTGTGTTGTGCGATAAGACAAGAAAATAATAAATTAACAGAATTAGATTTATCCAATAATGAATTTGATCCTGAGGGAATAGTGTTTATTGCTAATGCATTGAAAAATACTAATAATAATTTAAAATCGTTGATTTTAAAACATAACAATATCAACGAAAGTTGTTCATTTTGTATTGCTGAAGCACTAACAAATAAAAATTGTAAACTTGATAAATTAGATTTATCATATTGTAGTATTAATTTAAAAACATTTAAAGAAATTTTTAGAGTTATTTCTGAAGGCAAAACAAGTCTAAGAGAGTTAAAAATAAATTTACATAATATCGAAACGGACTCAGTTGATTTTGTTTGTAAATTTATACAAAACTGTGGTAACTTAAAAGTATTAGATTTAATATTATCTCATGAATTAGAGGATATATATAAACTAAATATATATTACGCATCAAAAAATAATCCAAATCTGACATTTTTAATATAATCAAATTTTTATATTTACTAATTAAAAAAATTATATAATTTTTTATGGACCAATTTAGAAGTAAAAGTTAAAAAAAATTAAATAAAATAAATCCCTCTACTAGCACAAAAGACGATGGTAAACATCTCTTTGAATTTTAAAAGAGATTTTTAATAAAAAGATGACTGTTTTGAGCTTTTTAAAAAATGACTAAAGAATAATTGAGGGAACTGATTACTTTGGAGTAGAACAAATAGAAAGAATACAAGATTTTAAAAATAAATTATTTATCTCTTTAAATATTTGTTTATTTCCTGCTTGTTAGATTTTACTAGATAATTTAAACAGCTACAAATCTCTTACATAAAATACTTAACGGAAAGATTTTTGTATCATATAACTGTAATAGATGATTGATTGTAAATTAATTGAAAGAAAACAAATTCTGCCTAGCTTTTTGTTTTACTTATTTTTTAATTTCCATGACATATATAAATTTTTTTAGTGATTTCTGTGCCTTGAAGACGTGTTGTATTCTTTAGATCTTATGGCAACTATGAAATAATATTGGAGTACATTGATTTCGAAGGTATTGCAATAATTAAAGATATAAAATATGTATTTATACGTACAACATTTTACTAACAATTAAATGAGACGCATATACATAATTTTATTTAATTTCTTCGAAAGCGTTTATATACTTGAATAAGTCTTATGTTATGTGTATTTAATGAATATTGTAAGGTTTTTACTATTACCTAATAATTTTTTAACAAACAATATAATTTTAGCCTTTTTATGAAATTGATAAATTTTATATTGCAATTTAATATCGGTCTTTAAATCTAAACATTTGTTTTTTTAATTGTAAACATAAAGACTAAAAAATAAAAAGAGTTGTAAAACTTTTATTTGCAATCTTTACTCAATTTAAAAATATAAAAAAACAATCATTGTATGGTTTAACAAAAACGGATTTTTTAATTAATAAAAACACTTTAAGATATAATTGTCTTATAAAATCCTAGAATTTGCAACAAATTTTTCGTTGCTATTATTTAAAAAAGTTTAACATTTTTTTATCAAAATAAAAGCAAAAGCGAGAATTTAACACTAAAAAAAATTAATTAGTCTAATATCAGTTTTTTATAACCATCTTAAAATGATAATTTAAAACATAGAAGCTTTAATAAGTCTTAAAATTCTTATTGGTCTAACTATAAATGAACTAATCAGCTCCCAATAAGGTATTTATTTTGTACTTATTTTAATCAAAATCGTTATATTCTTGCTAAGTATTATTAATTAAAAAGACTCTAGTTAAACATTTTCTATGTTATTAGTGTAATATTTGATTATATTTTATCTTAAACCAAAAAAAACTCTCTTTATTAGTAATAAAACAAAGTCATGAATTTTGACAGTAATACAAATATACTTATAAAACAAACTAAGAAAATTTTACTCTTACTCTGAAATAAGATATAATAAACCTTTTTTCTAGCACTAAATATATTTTTTAATTACAATTCAGAATGTTTATTAATCCCTTACAAATTTTTTAATAAGTCTAACATAACAATCCTTTAGTATTTTAAATTATTATACTATGACAAATTTTGATTTATTACGAACTAATTTGCTTACAATATAGCCACAGATATAATTTTTAAATTTGTTAAATTTATAATTTATTTGTGATTAATAAATGAGACAGCTTTTATGACAGCCACAAACAATATATCATTTTTTTTGTAATTTTGTAAGTACTTCTTTTTTAGAATTATTATTCCATTATTCAATTATATGACTAGCAAGCTATTAATTCATAAAAAAAATTAATTGTTTTTAGTTTATACAAGTTGCTAAAATTTAATTCGCTAATCAATTTTGTTTGTTTAATGATAAAATTTAAAAAGAAGTAAAAATACTGCATTATTAATATTATAACAACGAGCTACTGTATTACGTTTTGAACTTAATTGATTATAGCTGAAATTTTACCTTTTCCTATAAAACTTTGCATAACAAAAATAACATATTTATCTATTCATCTAAACATTATAAAATGATTTTATTGCAATCTTTTCTTCATTAGAATTTTTTAATTAGTTTGTAAGCAAGCACAAGATTTTCAAATTAGTTTTAATCAGTCAAAAAAAATTTGCACTTTAGATTACTAAAAATTTTTTTTTATTATACGTTAGTTTAAAAAATCTCGTAACTTCTTTGTATTAAGTCGAACTTATTTTTTGTTAGTTAATATATGTCTCGTTTTTTATTTCAAAATTTATTATGTTTTTACTGAAAAAAAATATTTAAATCTACTTTTAATCAATAAAACAATACTATAGAAAAAATCATTTAATGTTTTTCGTTTAGTTTTCTAAATAACTTTTTTGCATTTCTTTACGTATTTTTTTGTTAAAATTGATAACGTCAGTATCATTTAAGTCTTTTCTAAAATCCTGAATCCTATTATTAAAATCATACGAGTTTTTATGCTTACTATTATTTTCAATCTTTCTATTATTAATCAGTGAAATAATTCCATGCAAATTTTCCCATGCAGTAATAGCATAAGATTGTAGACTTTCCTTTAATATATATAATTTCCAAAACATATGGAATATTAAATCAATATTGTATTTTTCTATGTCATTTTCATCAAATAAAATATTACACAATGTTCTGAAATCATTAATAACAGGTATTTTAAAAGCTTCATCATTAAATATTATATTCTGCAAAGCAAGAATTAAACATCCCTTAATTAAGGAGGTTTTTCCATTATCAATCCATAAAATTGTTTTAATAATACGAGATACTAATCTTGAGTTTCTTATCATATTTTCTGCGAGTAGAACTCTAACTTGTTCTTTATCATCTGAACTTTTTTCAGTTAAAATAATTAGTTCAGTATAGTCAATCAACTTACAACTTGCAATCAAATGTAGAAAAAACAAATTTAAACTTGATCCATTATCATACAATATTCTAGAAATAAGAAGTTCTAATAAGGAATTTTTTGTAATATCTGAAATACAAACTTTCAAATGTATAATTACCAATATTCTTATAATTATATAAAAAACAAAAGATTTTTTGCAAATCATCTAAATTCTCTTTCGAAATTGAAGTTTTAGAAGATATTTTCTTAGATACTTTTTCTCTGTATAAAATTTTAAATTTGTTAAGTCTAAAACCAGTTTTAAAGTTGACCTCATAAATCCATATAGATTTTTTATACTCAAATTTAATACTGTTTTTATCTACTTTAAAATTAAAAATTTTTTCCTTGTTTTCAATATATTTAATTTCTTTTTTGGTTTCTATTAACACAATGTCTTTTTGATAAATAACTCTCGTTAAAGGCATGTAATATTTAAAATCTAATAAAATAGTTGGTTCAACAATTTTTAAAAATGATTCAACTAAGCTTTTATCTTCCTTTATATTTTCTAAATCCAACATTGCTAATTTAGTAAATTCCTTTTGGAATCCAAGTTTGATTATATCAACTTCAAAAAATATAAAGTAATTATTATCTACAAATTTTACACAATTATACCAACAATCCTCTTTTTCAACACTTCTTAAACGATTATTATTTATATTGGTTTCAAAATATAAATGACATATCTTTACAAATTTTATTACTGCATGTAGTAGAGAATTTTCTGTGGTAATATGTTCAATTCCAATATATTGATTTTCTTTTTTTTGAAAATTACCAGAAGTTTTTAGATGTTCTATAATTGATTTTAATTTTTCATCATAATAGTAGTTAGACTGATTATAAATTAATATTTTATTGTCAAATGGTGACATTAGATCATTAATAAAACCAATAACTTCATCAGAGTTTAAATTTAGATCACATTTAAATATTTCTCGAAATGCAAAATTTTTAGTTTTAAATTTGCTTATAAATACAGTATCTTTATCACTTCCAACAAAAAATAAATCGTATGAATCTGTAATATTTAGTATGACGTATTCCTTTTTACTAATTTTTTCATTGATGATTTCTTTAAGATTATCATAAATAGTACTTAAACTCGTAACGTATAAAATTAAGAATAATAATACCATCTTCATAAAAGGGAAGTTTTTTATTAAAAATAATAATTTAATATTTCATAAATTAAAATAAATTAATAAAAAGTGTGATATTGTGATTTTATTAATAGTATATAATATGTTATACATCAAATTGGATTAATTAATAATTTAATAAATGGTTTTAATAAATAAAGTATTATAAATAGTTTTAAATATAATGAAAAGTCTTTAATTGTCAAATACAAAATTTAATAAAACTAATATTTTTGAAGTATCTCACATCTAACAACCATTACATCAATATTTGTTACTTATAGATTTATATATCTTAGTACGTCCTAATAAATTGAAAAAAAAAACTTGTTCTTTACGTATTTTTAAAAACTATGTTTCAATTGGTTGATCAAATCACTATTATCATTTAATAATACGAAATTTTGTGAAGCAACTAGTTTATAATTTCTTATTAAACAGCTTAGGATTATTATATATTTTTAAACTTAAAAACAGATTAAAATTTTAATATTTGTCTTTATATCCTGCAGACATTCAATAGCTTTTCAATATAAAGAACTTGATTACACATTCTATCAATGCCTTTTTTAAATACCACATTTAGATAGAGATATTATTATTGTAAAAACTTATTATAATTATTATATAACAACCTCTTCAGCACATAATATTTTCTGAAATAAATTATACAAATTTGTGTATTGAAATTTTCAGCTGCATTATATGTATTCTCTTCCTGTCTTAAAAGACCGATATCTCTTTACAAACATTTGTTTTTTGATATACTAAGAGAAAACATAAAATTTATTTTTTGCTTGCGTACAAAAATTTTTGACTTAGACAATAAGGTTCTTATTAATTTATCCAGAAAATTAATAATTTTTGTAAACATATCAAGATGAATTTTACTTGTTTCTAAATTGCTAAACAAACATACTAAAGAACTTTATTCATATGCAGTGTAAATTTATCTATAAAATCAATATAACGAAATATTATTGCGTATCTTTATAGAAGATATTAAAATTAAATTTTGTTCAGTGCTAAATAAAAAAACATTTCAGAAATTTTGTTAAATTTTAATGAAGCTGATTTAATTTATTTACAAAGCTATTGTTTATGAGCAATTGTAAACAATAAGTTCTTATAAAATATAACACATAAACTTAATATTAGATTTATCAAACAAATGTGTCTATTTTATTTAATAAGTGTCTTTTAAATGATAAAAAAAATATTTTTTTTTATTTTTTGTTCATATAACTTTTTTAATTTTTTTGCATTTAAAATTCAAACATAATTTTAGACCTCGTTAAAAAAAGAAATCTTTTTGTTAAAAAACCAAATGGCACACTTAAAGTACTTAAATACAAAACAATGTATTACTGTTCAGAGTGATAAGGATAATATTGTATTTGTAAAATTACTTTATCAAGTTTTACAAATTTTCTTAATTATGTTTGATTAAATGTTATTATTCAAAAAAACTTTTTTGTAAATCAGTAAATAAGATTACATTTTTTACAGTTAATAAAATTGTATTGCTGCTCTAAAAATGTTTGTACATTTTTGAACAAGTAAACAGATAAATTTTTAGTTAAATAATATGTATCTTTTGGTTATCAATGCGCAATTTAATATTGTTTTAGGTTTTCACTCAACACTATTTTGTGTTAAATAACACTAAACCGTTGTCTACTGGTATTTCAAATATTTGTTATTCTTTAATATAAACTTATAAAGAAATGTAAAATAATTTTAATCACCTTACAATTAAAAAAAAAGTACAACAAATAATGTCTAAAAATTCTATATTTTCTTTTCCTTATTTGGGATTTTAAATTGGAATTTACAAAAAATATACAAATATTAAATTAATTATTACAAACGTTTTTGAACTAAAACTAAAATGATCATACAAATCGAAATATAAGTTAAATTACAACGCTTAAGATAACTTCATTAGTTTGACAAATGTGCGAACTTCTCCTAAGTGTGTATAACTTAATATTAAAAATCTAGTTAACTAAAGCTTATTTAAAAGACAATAAGTAGAAGTAGTTAAAATTACAATAGATTAATCTTTATATCAATTTAGGAAGAAGTTATCTATTTTTGTTTTTTTGATGAAGTGTGGTTAATCGAAGAATATATTGTTTATAAAAATTGAGAGCTTGGGTTTACAATAATTTCAGAAATACTCTAATTGTTACATAAAAATGTCTTGAGATTAAATGGAAAAGTAAATATCATTTAAAATTTATTTCGAATTGTAACTTTTATATTACAAATTTACATTTATGTAGTATGCCTGTTATCCTAAAATATCATTATTATAAAAAGCTTTTTTTTCTATATACTAAAATCAATGAAATGATATACTAGAAATGAATATAATAAAAGTTTGTTTGAAGTATATTGTATAGCTAAAAGGCTTATAAAAAATTGTAAAAACTTCTATTATATATAAATATTTAATATAACAGTTACGGCCATATCTACTGTAAAGCACCGGAACTCGTCAGATCTCGAAGTTAAGCCAGTAAGAGCTTTGTGAGTACTGAGATGGGAGACCGCTCGGAAAAGCAGGGTGCTGTAATTTTTTTTGTTGTAAATATTTATTTTAAATACCACAACAATGCCAATGATATTAAACCACTATTATTTCATTCATACAAGCTTTATTCTGCATGACTAGAAAAGCTATCAATTCTAAGAAAACTTAATTATCATTTTTATGTTAAATATATGCACGTACAGTATCTATTTTTACATTTTAAAAGCAGTTTAAGGTGTTAGAAAATAATATATGCTTATTTTAAATTTTCTTGTTATTTTACCTTGTGGGGTTAAAAAATTAAATATAACTTTTTTAAAAGAAAATGACTTTTAATTGTAAAATTTTAATATATAAATATATTGTGTTAATATACGGTAAATTTTTATCTTAACAAGTGCTAAAGAGCAATCTGTTATAAAACAGAAATAATTTGGTAATTTAATATATGTGTTAAAACAAATGCAATTAAAATATTTATTTGTACAAAAGCTATTGCTTTAATTTAAATAATGGTAGTGCTCATATTGGTGTTAATTTTAATCAATGTTTGTTTTTTGTTTATAAATTAATGGTTATCTAACAAAAAAGTTAGTTATTGAGAAATTTTGTATTTTTAAAAGGAACTTTAAAAATTGAAATATTTATATTAACAACCTAATCATAATTATTAAATTTTATTATGTTGATAATTATTATTAATATTGTTAAGTTAATTATGTTGATAAGTATTATTAATATTGTTAAGTTTATCATGTTGATAAATTTAGGTTATATTGTTAAATTTTATTATGTTGATAAATTTTATTAATATTGTTAAGTTTATTATGTTGATAAGTATTATTAATATTGTTAAGTTTTATTAATATTGTTAAGTTTTTTAAATTGTGGTTGTTTAAAATATCCTTCCAATAATTATGTTAATAATTATAAAATTTTACCTAACATCAAATTTGTTTTTTTATGAAACATATTATCAGTTAATTTATTTTTTTGTAAAACATATTTAATCGATTAATTTATTTAATGTTTATCATTTTACAATTTTTTTTACCCTCAAATGCAAGATATTGAATATACTTTAAAATATACCTTAGACAGTGCTTTATTAAAACTTGAAAACATAAAAGACATAAGTGACCCAAATTCGATTGTTTCTTTTAGAAAGAGATTTGGTGATTCAAAAACTTTAAAACTTTTTACTAAAGATGGGTTTACATTTCCATTGTTTAATATTCCACTTTCTAGTGGAATAAAACATACTGTAGAATATTGTGAAGTAGCAGTAGGGGAGTCCTTATTTGTTACAAAGGAATATGCTAAGACATTAAATCCGCCCGATAAATATTCAAGTTTTATTATTAATGAAAAATCAGATCAGTTTAATTTATTACTGGACAATAACGATATTGATTCTAGAAATTTTAGTTATGTTGTAAAAGACAGCGGTCGAATTTTACCACTTTTTACCATCACTTTTGAATATGACGAAGAATTAGAGCGTAAATCAAAAGGAGTCTTTGTATGTGAAAGATGTCGATCTAAACAATCTGTTTCGTTTTGTCCTTCAGAGCGCGCAAATTTTTGCGAGCAATGTGACGAAGAAGTGCATTGCGATCAATTTCATAAAAGACATGATAGGTATTATTTTAATCAAGGAGGAAAAAAGAGATTTATTTATTGTAGTATACATTCTGATACTCTTGTAGAATACTTTTGTATGACTTGTATGATTCCAATTTGTACTAAATGTAAAATAAATGGAAATCATTCAGAACTTCCAAATAGTGGACATGGTCTTTCGGGTTATTTAGAGGTATGTGATATATTAAAAAAAGAAGTAAAAGCGTCAAATGAACAAATGGATCCTATTTTAGAACATTTAGTAAAGACGATTGAAGATTTTAAAATAACATGTCAGGATTTCCAAGGTAATATGTCTGAAATTAAACAAAAAGTAGAAAGTGAATATAAAGCTATAATGAATGAAATAAATTTATATGAGAATAGTCAATATCAGAGTATTAATGCTCATTATATTAAAAGTGTAAGTAAGTTAGAAAATTTGGAAAGAATGAAAAGTTATGCTATTTCACTTGAGCCTTCACTTTTAGTAAAGAATTTCAGAAGTGTTGTCCAACAGAGAAATGAGTTGGATGTTGATTGTGAGATAAATTTTACACCTAAAAATGTAGAATTAAAAGGGAAATTGAGTTTAGGAGATCCTATACAGCTTACTCCTAGAAGAACTCAATCCCCTAGAATGGATAAGACTACAAAGATGTATGTAGAGACAAGAGGAAAATTGTGTGACAAAAGTGATCATTTTTAAAAATAAAATAATATTCATTTTAAAAATAAAATTTATGTAAACAAAATAAAACCATTAAAGTATTTTAATTTACAATTGCATAAAGTAGAATACAAATTATATAATAGATATATAAAACTTATGTATAGATATACACAAAATACAAACAATATAATAAATACAAAACTTATGTGATTAATATACACAAATTATATAATTAATACAGACAAACAAAATACAAACTATAAATAAATACAAACTATATAATAAATATAAAACTTTGTAATTAATACAGACAAAATAAATTAATTTCAATAAAACGAATTTATTAAACCACAAGGTTATCTTCCATTGTTTTTAAAGATTTCTTAATATTTTCACTCTGATCTTGTGTTATTTTAGAAATGTCTTGACTTGGTCCAAACCATTTTACAAATCTTTCTTTTATAGTTGGATTTTTAATCTCAAAAGTAAAAGGCTTTGTATAAACGTTAGCAAAGATATGAGCAAATATTTCAGCTTTTTCTTTCGAATGTAACTCGTCAGTCTTTTTTTGATTATTTTTAGAAATTTCTTTCTTATAAGCGAAGGGATGGTTGATAGTCAAAAAAGTAAAGACATTAAAAAATCTTGAGTAAACAAAAGTCTCAAATGGAGAAGCTTTAACAGTTCCCATGTTCTCAAAAAACTTATTAATCTTGTCTTTTAGATCATCAGCATTGTAATCAAGCTTACTCAATAAAGTCTTAATATCTTTAAACAATTTATCACTTACTTCTCCTTTACTAAATTTATAATCATCTTTATTGGCTGCTAAATTTTTCAAAATTTTTAAAAATGGTGTAGCAGCAGCCCACCATATTGGATTTTTTACTTTTTTAAAAGCATCTTGTATTTCTGATGATTTAATTTTATCATCTTCTACAAACCATTTTGGTTTAAACTTCATTTCATATTTCTTATCTTTCATTGCGGAAATGGCTTCTTTCCTCCAAGCTAATTTTTCATCATTTGTTTTTTTACCATTTAGAAGTGCTTTAATATTAAATTCTACTTCCCATAAATCGTAAACCACATCCTTTCCATCAATTAAAGTATGAAAATGTTCTGGTTCTCTTGGTGCATGTAAAGGATAATTACCAGCTATTATGTAACCATCTTTAAAATGAGCAAAATTACAAAATTTAGTAAAATTCTTATTTTCCTCATAATCATTCAGTTTATAGCCTTTATATCTTCCTTCAAACATAGAGGCATCTCCTCCTTTGCTTCTCCATACCATAAAAGTTCTAGCGTACAAATCCTCATTGATTTTTACAAAATTACCAAAAACTATCATTAAAGATAACCAAGAAATACAAACACCCAATCCTCCATAAATTAGGACTTTATAAATAACAAAAGATTTATTAGTTTGTGATTTATTTTCTGTTGACATACCCCTAAAAAAATTATTTTTTTAAATAGAAAAAGGAGTAAAAATAATTTTAATATCTCAAAATAGTAATATTGTAGTATTGTTAAAATATTATTGAAATTTATTAATATGATATTGTAAATGTAATAAATATAAATTTGTTGTAATTAATTATAAAAATATAATAAATGTAATAAATATAAATTTGTTGTAATTAATTATAAAAATATAATAAATGTAATAAATATAAATTTGTTGTAATTAATTATAAAAATATTTATTTTATAAGTAATATTGTAAATATATTATTTTAATATCTTAAACTAGTAAATTTATTATTGTAAATCAAAGTACATTACATTACTACCATTGATTATAACTTCCCCTATAAATGTCTCATCAATAGCTTGACTTAAATAAATGTTAGCATAAACATCATACCCTTGTAAAATCCCTGATATCTTTTTATTATTGAATGTATGAATATTCACAGATTTACCAAAATGATCTTTTAAATAATCAATAGGATTTTTATTCATAAGGGTATTATTAATATTGTCTTTATATAGTATATTGTCAGTATATAATGAAATATAAATATATTGTACATTGAACATATTATATTATATATTATTACTATTGTCAGTATATGATATTATTAATATTGTCATTATATATGATATTATTAATATTGGTAGTATATATTATATTATATAATGAACATATTATGTATGATATTATTTATATTGTACATTGAACATATTATATAATTATAAATATTTCGAATATTTAATACCATTGTACATGACTTTGTATTAAAACAATAATATTTTTACTAAATGATACCCTAAATATGTTTACTGTTTTATTCCCAGATGACCAATCAGCAAAAGATGACATAATAGACAACATTTTTAATAATGAAAAAATTGTAAATACAAAAAACTACAAAGAAATCAAACAATCATATGAAAGAGCATATTGGCACTTACAAAATAAAATATTTTACGACTTCTTTAAATTTAGGAAACAATTAAAAAACTACACAAAATTTAAAATTCTTTCTACTGTACAAAATCCAATAGAACAAGTAAAAAATAATATTACTATTTTTATAGATAGCAGTATAAAACAAGGAAATGAAAAACTAGAAATAGAAAATTGTACTGTAAAAGAAGCTAAAAAAATAATATTTGATAAATTGGGAATAAGTTGTAGTAAACAAGAAATTTATAGAAATGATGAAATTTTAAATAACTCTACTTTCTTAGAAAATGAAAGTGTTACCTTAAAACAAAAAAGAAGGTCTAACTCAAAAAAATAAACCCCAATATGGAAAATGATAGTGAAAAAATATCTGGCATAAAAAAATATACAAGAAAAATATTTGATTCTCCTTCTAGTAAAGCACGGATTTTAACACCTGTAAAAAATGCTTTGCATAAATCAGATGGTAATACATTGAAATTTCTAAAAGAAGTACAAAGTATTGTGGAAAAAGAAAATTTAAATGAAGATGTTATTAAAGTTGAGAAAACATATGAAGAATGGGAAATTTAATAAAAAGAAATTTATACATAATATTTTATATATTTATTTTTTATACTGTTTATATATTTATATTGTATATTATATTGTATATTATATTTTATATTATATTGTATATTATCTTATATATTTATACACTTAATATTTATATATATATTGTTTATATATTAATCTTATATATTTATCTTGTATATTAATATATATTTGTATAGTATATATTATAATTGTATTTATATTACTTTTATTAATATTAATATTGTTTATATATTAATATATATATTGTATGTTATATTAATATTGTTTACATCACCTGTATATATATATATTGTTTATATTACTTGTATATATATTGTACATATTAATAATTAATATAATAAAACATATTTAATTACTTTATTTTATAAAATACCCACCAACAAACATCCTATCTAATAAATCATATATCTCATTAAACTTGTAAATAAAATGTAACTCTGAATACTCAGGATATATTTTATTTAAACTTTCAATAAAATAATTAATTAATCCTAACACATATAACTCATTTTCATTTTGTACTACAAAACAAATATAAAGATTATAAAACTTCTTAAAAATTATATCTCCGGTAATATTTGAATCTCTCATATTTAATACATCTTTTTTAATATTCTCTTCTGAAATAGAACTTTTAAATGATCTAAATATTCTTGTTTCTTTCTTTTCATTGAAAATTAAAATACTTTCTATCATTTTGTTTGTTTAGAAAACAAACTTTATTATTAAAAAACAAATGTTGCATAAATTAGGAAAAAAAGAGTTTAGAAAAATTATTGTGCACAAGATGTTTAATTTAAGAAAATCTAAATACAATTTATTAAGTTACAAACAAATAGTACTTCCTCTTTCTTTAATTTTAAATTTGGCTTTATAACTTTTAATAAGACTACAAATTAAATACAAGATTATTATAGATCTAGTGACATTGAAAAGTTGACTATATTACAAATTATACTAACCATATTAATTTATTATGTCTTTCCAAAGTGGTCTACCATATTGAAATTATCAATTTAGAACCTACAAACTTTAATAACCTTGAGATTGTTCTGCTGATGTATAAAAAAGTATTCTTAGCTCTAACTTATAAGACATTTACAATCCTTAGTCGACCTAACTTACAATATGACTTTTCAGTTTATTATTAAGTCAATAAGTATTAATTTAGTTTACGACTATTAGGACATGATAACATAGTTTTCTTAAATTATAAAATGTGTAAATTTTATAATATGTTTGCTCTGTTATCATAAATATATTATGTTTATTATGATAAATTTATAATATGTTTATTATGATAAATTTATATTGTGTTTGTTATTATCAATTTATAATATGTTTATTATGATAAATTTATATTGTGTTTGTTATTATCAATTTATAATATGTTTATTATTATAAATTTATATTATGTTTGTTATTATCAATTTATAATATGTTTATTATGATAAATTTATATTGTGTTTGTTATTATAGAAAGTTTATATAATGTTTATTATTATAAATTTATATTATGTTTATTATGATAAATTTATATTATGACAGCTTGTAAAAATAATACATTCTTAATATTAAAATATCTCTATATTAATCATCTTGCCCTAAAATGAGATTAAAAGGTTCACTCTTCAAATATGACTATGATTTTAATCTTATAGCTTTCTCAAATAATATAAAATCAAATACAAATATAATATTAATTGGTGGATTAGAACATAATATACTAAGTCTTCCTTACACATATTCTTTATATAAATTATGCAAGAGAATAAAGATAAAATTAATAATTCCACAATTTAGAACTCACCCCAATTATTCAATTTATCCATTTGATTGTGACATTGAGGATCTTTATAAATTGATACAAAATATAAAAGGAAATATTATCCTTATAGGCAACTCAACAGGGTGTCAAGTAATATTGACTTTTATCAATACATTTACTAATCTAAATATTAAAGTTTGTATTCTTCAAGGGCCTGTTTCTGATACAGAATATTTTGAAAGTCAAAAAAGTAATTTTTCTATAGAAAAAGATATTTTTAAATTTGAAAATGTTATTTTTATAAATGAAAGGTTTAAAAGTTTGTATTGTAGACATAACAAGGAAGACTTATTTTCTTCATATTTAGATGATAACCATTTTATTAATCTTAATAAAAATAATCATAAATTAATTTTTGTGGTTTCAGGTAAAGATGAATATGTTGTAAACAAAATTGATAAAAAACTTCTACTTGTTAAAAATTCAACTGTGATAAATTTGTCAGATGGGGATCATTTTTTACATGAAAAAAGATCAAGAAAAAAATTTATTAAAATAATAAAGGGGGTTTTAATATAAAAGATATGTTATAAATGCTTATAAATTAAAAATATAATATCAGTATTAAATTATATTTTATTAATATAGTCTATTCAAGATCTGATATTAATATTAAATTATATTATATAAATAGCTATTTTATGCAAATATATTTAAAAGTATATTAGTAACTAGCAATGTCATACATGAATATATATGTCATTAATGTTTATTAATCAATATATATTTAGCAATGGCTTATAAATTGATATATATCATAAATATTAAAAAGAAATAGGTATGTCATAAATATATGTCAATAATATTCATCCTATAAATATAAGTTTAAAAAAATTCTTTACTGGCTATAAGAAGTTATAAGTTCATTAATCTTATCAATTATCAAATTAGTAATTTCATCTATTGTATATAATTTATGAATTTCCTGATTAACTAATACTCTTCTAATATATTTAGCATTCTCTTTTAAGTATTCAATATTATAATTTAATTTGATTTTGTGTATACAACACAATAAAATACATAATTTTACAAGCATAGGCTCACTTGATTCAAAACTAATAATGTATTTTATTACACTAAGTTTACTAGTGATATAATTTGTATCAGCCAGCACTATAAAGTATATTATAGTACCTAAATTTATATCTAGTAGAGAAATATCAAAATTATATTCATAATTTCTAATTGATAATAAAAGTAAAATGTTAGCAACAGATGACTGATTATTAGAAATAAAATCATTTGAAATATTTTTATACATAAATCTTTTACATTTGATGGTATCTCTTAGAATCTCTGAATAAATTAATAATACAGAAGTCGATGAGTCATAATTGATAATTTGTTTGTGTATAAAATAATGTAATATATTTAAAAGGTCTTCATCTTTTATGATTCTATTTTCTATATTTATATTATAAGTATTATTATTAGTATTACTTATAATATTATTATTGTTATTAGTATTATTATTAGTATTATTATCATCTATATATTCATTTATAATATTATTTGTATTACTTGTATTTAAATTATTATTTATATTACCATTAGTATTATTATCATCTATATATTCATTTATACTATTAGTATTATTATTATTATTATTTATAATATTATTATTATTTATATTATTATTGTTATTATCATTAATATTGTCACCTTCACAACATAATACATCATCATAAAATATATCTAATAAAATATTTCTATACTTCTTACTCTTCAAAATCATTACATAAATAAAATCATAATTCTTATCTTCTATAGCTTTACTAAATGAATATATTTTAAATACCTTATCTTTTATATACTCAATATTATTATTTGTATTATCTACTAAGTCATTTATAACAACTTCTGATATTTTATACCAATCTGTTTCTATAAAGTAATTTTGATTAAAATGGTTTTTATGTAACAACTTTTTTAAAAAGCAAGAAGGCATTTCTAATTCTTCATATTTTTCAAGTATCTTTTCAAAAACTCCTTCAAAAACAATTTCTTTATCAAAATGATTATTTAAATTAATGCATCTTTCTAATATTACTAAGTTATTGTCATCTATTAGATTAACACAATAATGAGAAACCCCATTGATAGTTACAAAATGTTTACAAAAGTCTAAAGAAGTAGTTAATTCATTAAGTAAATTTAAAAACCTTTTTTCTTCTTTATGTTTATTGTTAAATAAAATTTTTACTAATTTTTCATTTTTTAATAGCAAATCTATAAATTCCTGTTTATGCAGAGAAGTAAAAAATTTATATAAAATTTTAAAATTGCATGAAACTTCTTCTAGTTCTTCTATAGAATAAATTATAGGAACCAAAGCGAGTGTAGCTGTTTCTATAATATTTTTATCACAATGTTTAAATATATCTTCTATTGCTTCGTATTTATCATCTAAATATTCACTATATTGTAATCTTGAAATTAAGATTTCTATATTGTCATCTTCTGGACAAACTTTATTGTCACTTCTAAAAAAAAACATTTTAGGGTAACAAATTATATTTTAGAGGAAATTGTTTATAGTATACTATTTATTTCTAGAGTACAAATTGTATCTAAATAAGATAGATTTTGAAGTCTCAATTTATAATTATAAGTTTCAGATGAAGGGCTTTTACATTACAAAGTAGTTAACAACATTTTAAATTATATATTTAAGATAAATTTAGATTACAAAATTACTCTTTCAATAATTGTAGAATTACATTGCCTTCAAGATGGCTTTTTTATAAAACACCTATCAAATTGATGACGTCATAATAACATTAAAACTTAAGAAATTAACAATTTTATCTATAAAAGAGTGTAAATAAAGTGTATTTATCTTTGATATGATGTTAACTTAGTAATTTATATCTTCTTAATAATCTACAGAATTTGATAATAATGCGATAACAATTTAATAAGCTTTTTATTGTTTTTCAAAATATAAAATTTATAATTGACGCATTACAACTATTTCTAATTTACACTTATCAACTAAATATCAAGTTACTTGTTTCTTTAAAGTTTTTATCTCTAATTGTTCAAGTTTACAAAGTACCAATTATAGACAATTTCGTCTGTAAATACAATTATAAGTACACAAAAGTCTCCACTTACATTGTATAAAAGTTTGAATCAAAATCAAACAATTTAGTAATTAAAAGTAATCTAAGATTTGTTTAGACGAGTAATGTGTATAAATATTCAAGTTTAAGAAATTTAATATAATAGATTAATTGTTGGTGGATCACAAATGAAATGAAAAAATTATGCAATTTATAACAAAATATTAAAAACTTGTTTATTAGTTTGATATTTGCTCATTTACATTTTTAGATAACAAAATGTTAAAAACTTGTATGTTAGTTTGATATTTGCTCATTTACATTTTTAGAGCTAGTAATAAAAAAGTAATATAATTCAATATTTTTGCTTGTTAAAAAATTTAAAAGAACTTAAAGTATTTTTGATCGTACAAAAATACAAATATTTAGAAAAGTTGTTAACAACATAAAAAATATAGCAATTTTACAAGTACATACACATCTGGAATATAACACAAGAAATGTGTAAAAGATGTCATAAATTGTTCTACAACTAAAATATCATTTAATTAAACAACACGTAAAAAATAATTATTTTTTAAAAAACTTACAAATATCCCCTTATGTATAAATTACTCGTTTTATTGCATATATGGAATATTAAGTCAACAGAAAATATGCAGATAGATATTATAACTTCACAAGAGTCTTGTGAAGACTTATTACTAGATAAAAAAGATAATATTAGCAATCACCAATTTGATAAGCCGAGTAAATTTCGGAGAATATGGCTAGGTGTTTTTACCAGTACATTATTTTGGTCTATTTATTTAACTATAGTTTGTTTAGCAATGATATTTTTATATATAAAATATCCAGAAAAATTCTTTTTATTAAAAGAGTAGACTTAACAATTTATTATTTTTATAAATAATGTTTACACAATTTATTATTTTAATAAATAATGTTTACACAATTGATTATTTTTACATATAACTTTTACAGTCATTTATACAATTTATCACTTATACAATTTATTATTTTTATAGCACTTAACAATTTTACAATCATTTAAACAATTTTACAGTCATTTATACAATTACTTTTTCTTCATTAAAAAATTAGGAAAAAAAATATCTTTAAACTTAACTTTAGTAGGTTGTTTTATATTTTTTGTAAAATCAATAATCATATTCCTATCAATAATTGGATCACTTAAATAAAAACACTTAAAATCTGCAAAATCTAAAAATCCTTTTTTTTTCTTATCATAAGTTTTTAATACAAAATCTACCTCTGACTCATCACGACATCCCATTATTTCATATATTTGTTTTAGTACAGATTTGCATAATCTTCCATCTCTATTAATATCAAAAACATCAAAAAGGAATTTAATTCTTTTATTGATGTCTGTCTTTTCATTAAATAATCCTATTAAATCTAAGAAATGTATAAATGTAATATTTTCATAATCAAACATTCTCTCAATACAATTACAAATTAGTTTGTTAAATGGATTCATTTCAAATTCAGGAATGTTGTTTAATTCTTTGTAAGTCAAATGACCCACATTAAATTTGTCAAGATAACAAAATCTTTCATATAAATGTTCGATCTCGTGTTCAGTGAAAACACTAGAATTTTTTAATTCTTCTATTTCCTCTTCACATAAAATTGTACTATTTACAATTCCCATGGGAGGGTTTAAAAAATATAGTTTAATTATAAAATTAAAATGTAAGATGAGTTTGAACTAGAAATCAATAAATATAGTTGTATTATAACATTTAATAAACTTAGTTATGTTATAACATTTAATAAACTTAGTTATGTTATAACATTTAATAAACTTAGTTATATTATAACATTATATAAACTTAGTTATATTATAACATTATATAAACTTAGTTATATTATAACATTTAATAAACTTAGTTATATTATAACAGTTAATAAACTTAGTTATGTTATAACATTTAATAATAACTAAATCAAATGAAATCATAAACCTTGACAAGTAAATCAAATGAAATGCTAAACCTTGACAAGTATATCTAGTTATATTAAAACTAATACAATAGAATTAACTAGTTATATTAAAACTGATACAATAAGTAAATATAGTTGAATTATAAAAACTGCAATATTTAAATTTAGTCCTACTGGTGAGATGAGTAACTTTACAAGTCCTTTTTTAATTAAAAGTGATGTAAATTATAATTTTTTTATAAATTTCAATTTGTAAATATTCGTATGATCATAATTTTTACAATCGTAAAATACAGAAAAATCAATTTCTGTAAAAGTATAACAAATTCCACCACTTTTTCCTTTTGTAAAACAAAACCATCCTCGAATAACTCTTCCAATAACTTTCTCATTAAAAAAGATAAATCCATTTTTTTTTAAAACTCCCTTTTCAAGTTCAAAAATATAAAAATAGCTCTTTTCCTTAGTGGCTATCGAAAGATTTTTGTAATCTACTGCTACTTTTTTGCTTTTTGGAGTTTTTTCATATTTTTCAATAAACTTTTTATTTTGTGCATCTTCAAACAATTTAAATGAGCTACTAGTTACGTCATCAAATGGAAAAATCATATAATCATTTTCTAATGCTAGTCTTTGTAATTCTTCAATACAAATTGGAATACATCCTTTTTTAATAAATTCATTCCAAATATTCATAACTTCTTTTGCATCTAAAAAAATTTTACCACTTTCATAATCATTTACATTTTTAATATAAAAAATATTATTTTTACAGATTGAATTTTCTATATCCCTAGAAAAGTGTTGGATCATGTTATCATCCATTTTTAAAACAGAAATACAACAATCTAATTCTTTAATACCTTTATATAAAAATTCATACCAAATTGGAATTATTAGAAGAATAGTAGAAAGTGTCACTACCACTTCAATAAACCCATCTTCAGTCTTCACAAGTTGTATTAAATTTTTTATATTAAAATCAATACTAAAGTTTTCTAAACAAGGATCTTGTAAACTACAAACATAAATTTTTTTAAATGACTCGTCAAAAAGAA
Source organism: Cotesia chilonis (assembly GCA_018835575.1). Classification (NCBI taxonomy): domain Eukaryota; kingdom Metazoa; phylum Arthropoda; class Insecta; order Hymenoptera; family Braconidae; genus Cotesia; species Cotesia chilonis. Next base: position 35,666 of record RJVT01000133.1, read on the forward strand.
ATCCTCTTTTTTGTGACTTATAAATAAATTTGCTACTTTTTAGGTTTCTTTGTAACGGGAGACTTATTTCGCCAATTTTAATCATTTTAAACCTTTTTGCGTACCAAACATGTGTCCTAAGAAAATGCCTGTGTTTTTGTCGAGTCAATTTCTTTTTTACAAAATTTGATCTATTTCTTCTTCTATTATAAAAGTTAAGTCTTTGAAATAACATAGTCTTTTTTCTTGATGAATTTATAGCTTTCTCCAAGATTCTTATGTCAGATTCTCTTTCATTTATAAAATCTGAAATATTTATCTCATTGTTTTGCATTTAACGGTAAAAATTTAAGTAATAGAGATACAAAAATTTGATCATTAGATAACTTTATAAAGACTTAAACACAAATAAGAGATAAATATTTGATCTTAATGTACAAGTTTAAGTTATAACTTGTTCCAAATGTAGTAAAGTGGTGTGTCATAGTAAAAGTTCTAGCCAATTTACAATATCGAAATAAAAATGAATACTAACTTTGGCGTACTTAAAATAAACTTATATATTGTAAAAATACAAATAAAATGCCAAGATATAAATTATTATGATAAAATATAATATTGGACTCATCTGGATGTCTCTGGATTAGACCTGTAAGAATTAACATATATTATTAGTATGGAAATATTTAATATACGTTAAATTAGTATAGAAATATTTAATATACGTTAAATTAGTATAGAAATATTTAATATATATTGTAAATGAATATTTAATTATATAATATATTGTAAATGAATATAGAAATATCTAATTTATAGAACACATCTAATATAAATGTAATATATACAATACATTTAGTATTTATAAATAATAATTGACTAATTATTTATAAACTTAATAAAAGTTTAAACTTTAATGAGTTGCTACAAAGAAAAAAGCGGAAATAGAAGTACTGTAAAAATTAATATTAATAGGAGAATCTTCATTCTCCCAATTTAACAAACAACTATCAAATAGGTCATTTAGTAAAAATATTCTTTTAAGAATTTCTGAATCACATCCAAAAGTTATACCAGAAAATCCAGGACAAGTAAATTTTAAATTTACAAATTCATTAAAAACATGTCCTACAGAATCTTCAAATACAATTTTTATTTCACCAGATATTTGTGAAATAACTTGTTCAAACAACATGTGATCTATAAAATCACTTTTATTAATTACAAAAGGTATGTCATATAAAGATGAATCATATAAAACATACCTATGTCTGTAAATATAATCCTCAAATTCATATACAAAAATTAAAAAAGACGGATTACTCGCAATTGTAAGACTCAGCATTTTAGGATAAAAAAATCTTGGCTTGTTAATTCGCATTACACCAGTTTTAAAATCAAATTTATCAAAAAATGATAAAGTCAATATTATATTGCCAATAAAATTTTTTGATTCTGAAACTAGTTGTAATTTTATTGTTTCATTGATGTCTATTGTTAAATATTGAGTTTTAAAGTTTGCACATATTTTTTCTAAAATAACCGCATTTTGTAAAGAAATTTTACAGTTCATCGGGGACTTCAATTTTGTAAAAAAATATTTTCTTATAAATTTAATTTTTTAAAAAAGGATTAAGTTTTTATTGTTACAAATATATTTAATACTTATATTATTTTTTTAGTACAAGATTTAATATATTTTTACCATTAAATTTACTTTACAAAGTGCATCGTCAGAAAAAAACAACTCTGGATATGAATTTCAAAGATAGAATACATGATTGAGATGTTTGACACTAAAATTATTATAAATGTGTTACATACACTCCTAAATCTATCCGTAGAGAGTGAAAGAAGTCCTAAGGGGTCATAAGTTATGGCAAGTATTTTCTAACCGTCTTTTATATTTTGTTATAGTGAAATATTATTTTTTATTGTACAAGCAATAATATTTAATACATAGATTTCTACCTTTGTGAATCTTTATGACTATAAAAAAACATAAAGTAATTTTTAATTAAATTGATTAGTAGAACTCTAAAGGAATTAGCCTTTTTTAGTACTACAGAAGTAAATTACTCTGTTGCTAATTACAACCGACTAAAAGTTAAAAAATAAAATAACTATTAATTTTAATAATCAAATAACTTAATTTACTTCTGTAATATTAAAAATATAATTTAAAAAAAACATTGCTTGATTAAAATTGTTTAATCACAAAATTAAAAATAAAGTTCTAAAGACTTTGATCAAATTGTTAATTATATTGAAAAAACAAGATGTTTTAATATTTTAAATCTGAAAGTTGAACGTCAATAAGACTACAGAGATATTTAAAATTAGAAATTATATTGATTATTTCTTAGTACTAAAATGTATTTTTAAGATACACTGGATTAAAAATTATTTTTAATAGCTCTTATTATTATTTCTCTAATTTTACATTAAAGATCTTTTTAAACTTATATATAAAAAAGATCTTTTATATATTTAATGTTTAAAAGAGCCTACTAGTTTTTTAGTATTTTAATTTCGACTCTTACGTTTTAAAATTATAACCGAATGCAAATATATATCTAATAATTTTTATGACTAATAGTGACGAAATATTTAATTCAGAATAGTAAAAATTTAAACAAAAATTGTAATGAATAGAGAATCTTGTAATAATAAAAACAAAAATTGTAATGAATGGAGAATCTTGTAGTGATTCATATTTTCTTTAGAATTCAAAATATTTTATTGAATACTTAAAAATTATTAAACAATTGAATGAAGTGTTTAGAAATAAATGTCGTAATATAAAATTTAGTAGTGGCAGTTAAAAAACACACATTATTTTTAAAGTGTTGTAAAAATGGTCATACTGAATTGTTGTCTTATCTTGAAAACAAAAATTGATAATTTTCTATTTAGAAATTTATAAAATTTTTATATTAATTTTTAATCAAATCATAAAATTACAAATTTGAAGATTACAAGAAACAATTATTCTTTAATAATTTGATTATTAAAAAATAGAAAAATATTTTTTACCCATCGTATGAATTTCCTGAAATTTTTTTGCATTCGTTTAACATTATTAGAAACTAAACCAGATATAAAAGATGAAGTACATAATATTGTGTCGGATATTTTATTATGCAAAGACTATGATCATCAGTTTACAAGATTAAAAGTAATTACTATGTTAAAAAGTACATTAATTAATCCAAAAGAGGCAAAACAAATTGAAGAAAAAGATTTCAAAACTGATTTAACTTTCATTTTGGAAAAGTTGAAGAAATTTGAAAATAAATTTAATGAGTATGTAACAATTGAAAAGGTAGCAGAAAATGATAAATTTTACACTTTAAAATATCATGAAAATTCTGATTTAGCTCAGGTACACACTCAAGAAGCCTCTAAGTCTAAAATTACTCAAAAAAATTCGAAATGCTCATACCGTGAATTTGTTAAAAAGTATATTGAAAAAATTAATGAAAGAAATCCGAACATCTTTAAAAGAGTAATTTATGATGACATTAATAAGTTATTAACTTTTCTTGAACGTATGTTAATATATGTACTGATAACTCTGACAGTAGTGAAAAAAAAAATGAAATTGTTTTCAAAAAAGAGAATAATACTGATGCCAGGATACGTTATTATAGATATTTTGAAACATACTTTGAAGTTGATGAAGATGAACAACCCGATGAATTTTATAAGAAGATGTTAGATCATGGAAAATTTTTTAAAGAAATAATCGACTTTATCGATAAATTAATAAAAAATATAAAATAATAATTTTTTTTTAATTTTAGGTTTAATATTATAAAACACTTTTATTGCTTACAAGTTGATATAACATCTGTTTACTGTAAAAATTTGTGCAATTATAAATATATTTTTACTAGCATATAAATAATTTAAGCTTTGTAAAAACATAACACTAAATTTTACAAAAACACTTTTTTTAAACACATAAAAATTACGTTCTTTTTTTATTAATAGATACTCTATTTACATTTTTTATGATTTTGTTTATGCAAAAAAAGTATAAATAAAAGAAAATTTTGTATTTAGCATGAAAACAAAAATCATAAAAATTTCAAATTTGTCATGTATTCTTTGTATCAACAAACTCAACACTGTTCTCAGTTCAATACCTGATTTGTATTATTACAAAGTCAATGTCTTTACAAAAGAGATTTTAGTAAAATATAAAAAACAACTACCTAAAATTTTAAAAGAGATCAATGATAATGGATTTGAAACAGAGGCTTTAGATTTTAATCCTTATTTTATTAATGGTATACTTATTATTCTATTTAAGATTTCTAGTGATATTATCTACTTACAATTATTACTTATGTCAATTTTACAATATAGAATTAATAAGATTAGAAGTTTAAAATTTTATAGATTTTTTTCTTTATTATCATTTTGCATATTCTTTTTAAGATACAATGAAAAGCATTTAGATAATTCATGTAATATTTTATTATATGTGTTTTTAAATATTTTAATAACAGAAAGACTAAATTTACTCGGAAGACTCAATATGTTTAGTATTTTAGAAAAAACAAAATTTAGAAAAATTGTTTCTGATTTTACTTTGACAGATGAAAAATTATATTTCAAAAATAAAAACGATAAGAAAAAATTTGAAAGTCGATAGTTTATTATGTAATAGTAGATTTTGTTAAACCCTTGGACATTATCTTATATAAAAAAAATGATTTGGTAAATGTATCAGGTAAAATAATCAAAGGTAAATGCCTTGTCGATGACTCATCAAACACTGGAGAAGATATTCTAAAATTAAAATTGACAAATGATATTATTACTGAAGAAATGATAATTAAAGAAGGGATGTATTGGTAGAAGTATTAAAAATTAATACTTATGATACTAGACATAAAAATATCTCAAGATCTATATATAATGAAATATTAATAGTAGTTAATATTTTAATAATAATTTATTCTTTTTTCTATTGTGATAGTTTACCAGATATGATAGAATATATTGTAAAAATGAATATGAAAATATGTCCTTGTATTTTTCTGATTTCAGACATCCTTTTAAAGTTGAGAATAAAGAAAGAAATAAAACACAGAGATATCAGAATTAATAATTTTAATATATCAAAAAATATCCAAAACATATTTATTGATAAAACAGGTACACTTACTAAGACAAGTAAAGTATTAAAATATAAAATAGATAAAGATATAGAATGGATAATTTATAAATTAGAAAATGAATTTTATAATAATTATTCGAGAGGAATATTAAAAGTTTTAAAAGATGAGAAGTATTTTAAAAGTTATAATCTTACAGATAAGGAATATATAAGTTCATCTGGGATTAGATGTCAATTTAATAACGACGAAATAAAAAATTACAATATTACAGATAAGGAATATATAAGTTCATCTGGGATTAGATGTCAATTTAATAATGAGGAAATTAGAATTGGTAAATATTCATTTTGTAATTACCTTAATTTAAATTATCAAAAATATAATAGAAATACGATTTATGTAAGTAGAAATAGTAAAATATGTGGATATTTTCTAATACAAGATTTTATAAAAAAAGATACAAAAAATGTCATAAGTATTTTACAATCAAAATACAAAGTAATTTTATTATCTGGGATACAAAAAGAAATGTAGAAGAATTCTGTGATAGAGTTAATATAAAAGAGTATTTTTATAATTTATCTTCAAAAGAAAAATCAGAAGTTATTAATAATTATAAAGGAGTCAGTTGTATGATAGGGGATGGTATAAATGATATACAAGCCTTTTTGTCATCTACAATAAGCATAGGTTTAAAAGATAAATTAAACACAGATATAAATATTAAAGATATAAAAGATATAGTTCATGTGCTAGAAATAATAAAGAAAACTAATAACAGAAAAATTATTAATTATTGTATATCAGCGATTTATAATTTAGTAATAATATTTTGTAATATAGGATTTATAGAAAGTACTTTTGTAATGTATATTCCAAATTTGTTAATTTTAATTAACACAATTTGTTTGTAACTTTAAAAAGGCATATAATTTAATTTATTAATACTCTGTTCCAATTAATAACAGTCTTTCATAATTTGAAATTGATAACACTCTTTCGCAATCTGTTCCAATTAATAACACTCTTTCACAGTTTAAAATTTATGATCTTCAAAAACTTCTAATCGTAAATAACTTTTCAAAATTTTTAATCTTTTACAGAATGCTTCAATTTATAATAATCTTTGACATTTTTTACAATCTTCAACATTCTTTCAAATATTTTTAACCCTCATGGAATTTATTGAAGATTTTAAAAACTTTTTAAATGAAGATCACTATGAAATATTACTAAAATCAAATATTGATAGAATTATTTTTAATGTAAATGACATAAGAAATTTCAGTACAAATTTAACTAGTCTATTGATTAATGAACCAACAAATTTAATACCACAGATTGAAGATTTAGTTAATCAGATTAGTCATAAAGATATTAAGTTTGGTGTAAGAGGATCATTTGGTGAATATAAATTAAATCCTCGAACACTTAATTCTTTTTATCTTGGTAAATTGATTTGTGTAACAGGAATTGTTACTAATTGTTCTATTTGTAGACCTAAATTGTAAAAAGTGTACACTACAATAATTTTAAGTCTACTTTTGTACAGAAAGAATATAGAGATTCTACTATGATAACTAAATTACCTATAACTAATACTGTTTATCCTACTAGAGACATAGATGGAACAATATTAAATACAGAATATGGGCTAAGTAATTATGTTGATTATCAAACATTTAATTTACAAGAAATGCCTGAAGATGCCCCATGTGGTCAATTACCTAGAAGTATTGAATGTATAGTAAGTCATGATTTGGTAGATAAAATAAAGCCTGGGGATAGAATATCTTGTTATGGAATTTACAAAAGTCTATCTTCAGGAGGCATAACAGAATTCCCTAGTAAATTTAAAAATGTATTGATTGTCAATAACATAGAGTCAATAAAAAAGAGTGAAATAAGAAAAATACAAAATGTAAAGATAAATTACGAGAACATGATAAAATACATAGCTCCAAGTATTTGGGGACATGATAAAATTAAAAAAGCTCTGGCTTTATTATTAGTAGGTGGTAATGAAGTAATTATGAAAAATGGTGCGAAAATAAGAGGAGATATAAATATTTTATTAGTAGGAGATCCATCTACTGCTAAATCTCAGTTATTACGATTTATTTATAATTTTAATGATATTTCTATTGCTACTACAGGGAAAGGGTCTTCTGGAGTGGGATTGACTGCTGCCGTGGTTATTGATAAAGATACTGGTGATAAAAGACTAGAAGCTGGTGCCATGGTATTAGCAGATCGTGGTATTGTTTGTATTGATGAATTTGATAAAATGAATGATCTTGATAGGGTTGCTATTCATGAAGTTATGGAGCAACAAACAATTACAATATCGAAAGCAGGAATACACACAACTCTTAATGCTAGATGTTCTGTATTAGCTGCTGCTAATCCTATTTATGGAATGTATAGAGAAGGTAGAAAACCTAGTGAAAATATAAGACTACCAGAATCTATTATGACAAGATTTGATTTGATTTTTGTAGTATTAGACAAATCCGACTCTATAACAGATTCGTTAATTTCAGACCACGTCATAAAGAGTCATAGTATTTTTATGCAAAAAGAAGAAGAAGTAGAAGGATTTAAAGAATATATAAAAGAATGTAAGAGTTTAAAACCTGTTTTATCAAAAGAAGCTAGTAAATTAATTATTGAAGAATATACAAAATTCAGACAAATTAAAAATAAAAGAGAACAAATTGTTTCTATAACTCCTAGGTTATTAGAAACGATAATTCGTCTTTCTACTGCTAATGCTAAATGTCGTCTTTCTGAAGTTACAGAAATTTATGATGTTGAGTGTGCAGTGGAAATGTTACAGACCACTCTTTTTCAACAAGTTGTTAAGGAAAGCAAAAGACAAAGATTAGAAGAGGATCAGAAATATGAGATTGACGAAGAAATAGAAATTATTGAAAATTGCAATGCAAAAAAAGATTATGTAATTGATTTATTGTATGAAATTAGAGTTGATAATGAATCCTTAACAAGCATTAGTCTTGATGAGATATTTAATAAAATCAATTCTGATTTAGAGATTTCTAAAGAAGACGTGAATGATATTTTAGAAGATTTGAGTGCACAAGAAATTATCTTTTATGAAAATAATACAGTTATATTTATAAATGATTAATTAAATTATTATTTATAAATTTGTTTAATTAATTTATTATTATAAGTTTATTATTATAAATTTGTTGTAAATGAATTTCTTATGAGATTTGTATGCTTTTTTGATTTAGCTATCTATTTATGTGTCTAATTACATCTTAAAGGAATTTACACATCTGTTTTTCAGTTTATGCACATCTTAAAAATATTTGCATATTTACAATTTATTGATTAAAAATTCATCTTTTAAATCTCCTTCAGGTATGTCATTAAATACACATCCATTACTCATAAACCTTTTTCTTGCACACTTCTCTAAACATCTTTCACTATTAGACATTATTTGTTGAACTTTATTTTCACTTAAATCAAATACAGAAAATATTTTAAAAATATCAAGAGGACTTTTTAACTCCGTAAACGTTGTTGATCCAGTTCCTACAATAATATTTTTACATTTAGTTATTCTTAATAGTTCCCTTACATTCCACATCCATGTCAATCTACTAGATTTGTCGTATAAAGAACTTACCAAATCTATTTCGTAATAAAGATTTGGATTGATATTTTTAAACTTCACTTGTTTTGTAAAATCACATGTAACAATGTCACAAACATTTTCATCTACTGGTGTTTCAAAATCAAGTACTTTAAGACAAAGTACTTCACATTTAGTAAATAAAGATTTTGTATTATAATTATTATTTTCTAATATGACAGTAATCTTTTTAAATGTTTTTTTGTTTTTGATTTTTAAAATATCTTTGTATCCGGTAAATGTCTCAATTTCCTTATGTGTCAAAAATTTATTAATACAAAATCCTTTGTAGTCACAGTTTTCTAAATGATTGATTTCATTTTTCTTGTATTTAGAACTAATATTCATGTCATAATACATTTAAGGGTATTGTTTTTCAACTTTAATGATATTTAAAAATTAAAAGTGCATGAATAAGAAATAAGTACAAATTTATGCAATTGCAGTTTTAAAGTTAATAAGAGAACATGATAAGTTGAATATATAAAATCACTAAAATTATAAGGAGTTAATATAATTTACTGAAAACCACCTATGCTAAATCAATTTTATAGAATTTTTAGAAAATTGAAAAGTTTAACACTTTGGATTATATCATTGACCTGCAAAAGTTGGAATTCTCATTTAAAGCTACAACAAAAATTTATAAGCCTTAAAGCAGAGAAAAGAATTTAGTTAACTCATTAAAAAATAATAATATGCAATTTTCTGATTTAATTACAGATAAAAACAATATGCGTTTTTTATGACGCGATGGTAAAAAGAATTTAGAAAATTCAGATATTTTAATATTGCTTTGCGAAAATCCAGATTTAGTTAATTTATGAAATTTAGTTAAGGACCATGTCTTTAATTGAAGTTTATATATTTAAAAAACACGACAAGGCTTTTTTTACAAAATGTATGTCGACTTAATATCGGTTTTTATGTTGATAATTAAAATACAAAAGATTTGGACTAAACTATTAAATCTAAAAATCTACGTATTTTAAACACGTATAATAAAAACTAGCATTAAAAAATAGTAAGTTTTAAATTGTATATTATAAGTCGATCTGAATTTTCCATATTAAAATAAACTAACTTTTGGCAATTGAATTATTAAAATCTTGAAAGCAACAGGTCAAAATTTGCCATATTAATATAAATTAACTTTTGATCTTTTGCTTATAAAATTTACAGGTCTTTGTGAACTGTCATTTTTTTATCAAACAAATAATTAATGTTTATTAATAAACAAACAAAAAATACAAACAAGATGTTTCCAATATCTTGATATTAATAATTATACTTCTTGTTATTTTCTATAAAAAATTTTATATTTTTATAAATATGACGTCACTTTGATAAAAATAAAACAAACAAATAAAACACTCTACATTTCTTAATATCCATCTAAAAGCATTTTTCAATTTTTAATTAATTTTCATTTAAATTTTTTTTTTCTTAATACCCTAATGTTATTAAATTCCTTATATTTTTTTTATATAGTAAAAGTATTATGTTATAATGAGAGATCTAATAAGAATGGTAGTTCATATAGTGGAGGAAATAACACTCCATTGGTTATTGTATTGCAAAATGGTAAGGAATATACATTTGATAATGCACATGTTGTAAAAAGTGTTGACAATGGATCGAATTTTGTACTTGAACTTGATGACGGATCAAAACTTAATGTCACTGCAGATAATGTTGATGTTAAACCAGGTCCAAATTCCGAAATGGAATTGGTAATGTAAAAAATTCTAGAGAGGAAAATGGTAACTTAATTCTCGACTTAGAAAACGGGGATCAAATGGTTGTAAAAGATCCTCAGAGTTACGAAGACAAAGGTGACGGGACATATGATATAAAAACTGGAGAGAATACGGAAATAACAACAGAACCCAATAATGAGGGATCAGTGGAAGAAGAAGAAGACGATGAAGATGATAATTCTAGTAGTTCAGCGGCCTCTATAATTTGTATATCATCCCTATTGAGTTTTGCTTGTGTTTGTATTGTCATGTAAATAAAAAATTTTGTAATATTTTTTTTGTTAATAAGTAAGATAAAATTTATAGTCTCATATAAATTTACACCTATTCTGATATATTAAAATAATTAAAACCTTTTTAAGGTAAATATAGTTCAATGAATTTATGTTTAAAAGATTTCTTAATTTTTAATACATCAAAATATTATATTTTCATATAAACATTTTTAATTTACTTCCTCAATTCAATACAGAAAATCAAGACTTTTATTATTACTGTATTTAATTTTTCGTGTTTAAAATTTCAGAGGCACGCTCATCAACAATTTCATCATTTTCTGTAATGTTTTGTAAAATTCCTTCATTTGAAATGTTACCTTTAATAAATTGAAATAATTTTAAACTTCTAGTTAAATATTAGCCAACTTCCTGTTAAACCTTTGAGGTTTATTTTTACCAAAAAAAGATATTTGTCAATAATTTCTTGAGTTTGTTGAGTAGCATACAATCGAAACATTTGAATTGTTCATCATGTTTTGCATTTTTAAACATTTTTCCCGTATATTATTTAAAAGCTGTAATGTATTAATACAATAACTGCCATCTATAGATTCTTCTACATCACAACAGTCTTCTAAATTTTCTTTTTGATAATCGTTAAATAGTAGTACTTCATCAGTAAAATGCAAAGTGTTTTTGCTAGTCAACCTGTGAAAGATTTTTTGATTTTTCTTAAATTTTCCAAGTCCAAGATGTTGCTTACTGTTAAAATTCTGAGTCACTTGATTACTACAACTTATAAAAAAGATAGAAGAAACTAATAACATTGTATTCATAAGGGCACTAAATTATGAATTTTAATTGTAAGTTTTACATATTTTGGTATGTAAAAAGATCGTAATTGTAGTTACAAGTCATTATACTAATTTGTATGTGTACAAAGCTTTTCCAATATATTTTAACACTTATATTAGTAAATGATCATTTTACTAATACTAATTAAAAATTTTTATTAGATTTGATCATTTTATTATATCTAGTTATTAATTTACATTTGATTGTTAATTATTAATAGACAAATAAAAATGTATTAGTAATCGATCATTTTATAATATTTGATCGTTTAATTATATTAATAAATTAAATAACAGTATATGAGTTATTAATCAATTTATAATATGTGATCGTTTAATTAGTAATAGATCATTTATTTCAAAGATCACATATAAATAGTTTCATTCCTTTAAAATACAACTAATATAAATTATATTTGATCACATGTAAAAATAGATAAATTGATTTAAAATACATTTCATTAATAAAACTGAAATTGTAAAAAATATTTAATTCCACTCACTAAAAATAGAAGCATACAGTGCTTGTATTGCCTTAAATCTAATTGCATCATTTTCACTTTTAGTTAAATCGAAAATACAGTCCCTTACTTTATATTTATTCAATATACTAATTATACCTGGACAACAATTAATTAACATAAAAATATCATTACAAGCTAAACATATCCATTCAGTATTGTGAGATTTCAAATACTTTTTCAATATTTTTACTAGTTCTACTACATTTTTAGAAATTATAGGTAGCCCTGTATTCCAAAATACTTCATCATAATGATAATCATGTTCCTCAAGAACTCCCTTAAAAAGATCTGTAATGTACTGTTCTATTGAATACTCAGAATGTTTTTTATCTAAAATTTCTTTACAAATTTTTAGATTTATTAATAATGACTCATCACTTATATTTAATTTGCATAAAGTGGTTACAATTTTTCTAAGTTCATATATTTGATTAATTGTAAAATTATAATCAGTTTTTAATATGTTTAATAATACATTAGAACATATTCTTAATATTTTCTCCCTACTTCTATTTTTTAATATAAAAATTATTTTTTTTAAAAATTTGCAAATTTTTTCTGTATACAAATCAGTGAATGAAAATACATACAACATAACTAAAATGTTGTATTGTAATTCTTTAATATTAATCATCTTGTCAATTATGTTAAGAAAGTTAATATCAGAAATTATTAAATTTTTTCTATTTTCAATATCAAAATGTAAATTTGATTTAGCTGATATGAAATTTATAAAAAGACTTATTAGTTGATTTTTCTCTTCGTAGGTTAGATCCTCCAAAAGCATGTACCTAAAAAATACAATGTATTCTTTTTTATGCTCATGATTTTGGTAGTATGTTGTTAAAAGGCTAAAAGATTTTAAGGAGATGTAAATATCCTTATGCTTTAAAAGTTTAATAAGACAGTCTTCAGTAAAAATATAAGGATGTTTAAATAATATATATTGTATTTGTTCAATGGAAGAGAAATCTTTTAATAGATTTTGTATGTTATTGTTTTTAATGGACATGTCTATTTCCTGAGTTAAAAAAGTAAAATCAAATTTTGATTCAGTACTTTTCAAATAGAATGACATATTTTTTAGAGGGTACAATAAAAAGATTTATGTAAACACAAAATTTATAAAACAAATATGTGTATTGTATATTGTATTGTATATTATTGTATATTGTATTGTATATTATTGTATATTTATAATATGGAATTGTAGTATTGTATATTATTGTAAATTGTATTGTATATTATTGTATATTGTATACTTCTTCAAATACATTTATAATTATGTATTGTATATAAAATGTCTTTTTCATTCTAACCTATTAAATTTCTTTAATAGCAAATATTTTCTTAAGAACCCTTCTTAAAATGAAAGCACTTCAAAAATCTGTAAATGATAAAGAAATGACTAGAAAATTGAGAAATAGAGAATCAGCTAGAAAAAGTATGAAAAAAGAAGAAAGAATTAGAAGCACTAAAAGAAGAAAATATATTTTTGAAAAATCAGAATAAAATACTCATTGATAAAATTCATAGTTTAGAAAAATCCCATTCGCTTCCTTTATCTTTTGATTTAGTCCAACGTGTTTAACTTTTATATGGACAATAGCACAGGAAAGTGATTTTGGGGAATATGAGTATTTTACAAATTTGTTTTATTGATTAAAAATATTATTTTTATATTAAATATAATTTTATACTCATATTTTCATTTATGCAATTGATATTTATATTATATTAAATTGTTTTATTATATTCTATACTAATATTTAAATCAATTGCTTTAAGCACTGATATTAATATTTATGCAATTGATTTAAGCACTAATATTAATATTTTGCAATTGATATTTCTATTAATTCAATTGATATTTGCATTTATGCAATTGATATTTCTATTTATGCAATTGATATTTCTATTTATGCAATTAATATTTGCATTTATGCAATTGATTTTAGTCATTTTAATTGTACTAGAAGTTGATTTTGTATTGAGTAATAAGAAGACTATAATCTTTGTAAATAAGATAAAGACCTAGTTTGATATTCAATTATTATAATAATATTAATTAATAAGCTACTTAATATTGACATGTGCATTTCAATTAATTGTAAAGTGAGAAAGGTATTAATAAAATTGTTTCTTTATAAAAGTTTATTGTAAAATCTTGTAAGCTTAATGGTTGAATACCAATGAAATAATATTTAGAAATTATAATACAAACATTAATATAAAAATTATTATATAATTCTGTAAAAAAATTTCAAATGTCATGCTGATTACCATAAAAATTATTTTATGATGACTCACGATGAGTCATTTGTAATAAAAATATTTAATAAAAGTTTTTTTCTGCATAATCACTTATAAATGAAGATATAAAATTATATTTCTGTGTATTATATTTCTTTTTTATATTTTCAAATTCTATAGGTTGAGCTATTATCTGTATTAAATCATTAAAACAATCTCTAAGTTCCTCTTTAGTATGTTCAGAATAAAGAGTAAATAAATTTTTACAAATATCTTGTTGTGTAATTTTCCTTGCTAAATACATAGAAGCTGCTGCTTTTATAGAACCAGTGTAACATAATAAATTTTCATATAATAAACTTAATTCTAAAATGTATTTGGCCACGGTTCTACTTTTTTTTTCATAATTATTAGCTTTACTACATTTTCTTAAAAAATTCAGGGGGTTACTAAAAAACACGTCATAATTCAATACATGTAACATATATTTTTCTGCTTTTTTTAAATCATCTTCTGATACTTTATATTCACTTAATACTACTAGATTATTAAGAGTAGGACATACTACTTCTTCAAATTTACATGCTATCATTAAAGCTGATAGTCCTACTAAATATAATTTATTAGTAGGTATATCTTTTTTTATTAAAAACTTATCAATAATAAAAACAGTAAGAAATAATGTATCATGTGATAAATTAAGTCTATTATGCACATAAATAATCCAATCTACCATTAAACTACGATCCCTAAAAGATATTTCATTGTTTTTGTATTTATAACAGTAATCTATAGATTTATAAAATTCAAATATTCCATATTATATTTGTGTACCATACAGATTTCTTGCTTCTCATGAGCAATTTGTGATTTTAAAATTATCTGTTCATCATTTGATAAATTAGTATTTGTTTTTATTTTTTCTTTTGCTGTATTTGTAATATTCCTTAGTGGACCATTTTTCTTTATAACATTTGGCATAAATAAGGATAATTTTTAAAAAGAATTGTTTACAAAAAATAAATCAGGCATTTACATTTTATATTTACAAAATGTATCTAATAATATAAATATATTTATAGTATTATATAAAATATATAATATATATAAAATGATATATAATATATTAAAAATGTGTATATAGTATTATATAAATGATATATAATATAGTTATAGTATTATAATTAAATGTATATATATAGTTATAGTATTATAAATAAGAATATCTTTAATACTATTAATAATATAAGTATAATATATTTACAGTACTATATAAAAATAAATTTAATAGTGTTATATAAAATGTGTAATATATTTATAGTACTATTAATTTTTATAATATGTGTACTATAAAATCTTAATAATCTTTATCTTCCTCTGAAATAAATATTTCACACCCATTTAACACTCCCTCTAATTTCTTTTTCAAAAAGGGAAGTGCTAATCTTTCACTGTTATAATGTTCTAATAAAATTACAGCATTATTATTTTTCATAGAATGTAAAAGACAATGATGAGACATCTCTCCTGTAATAATTAAGGTATTTTTAAAATCATGATATCTAAATGCCGAACCAACTCCCACTACAATATCAGTGTAATTTACTTTTTCATTGACTACTCTTAAATGTATAAGATTTAGTTCCTTTTTCAATTTATCAACAATTTCTCTGAAAGCTAATCCTTTTAAAAGGCTAGTAATGTAGTTATTCATTTCTTTATCCCATGAAGTATGAGGACTGAATACATTTATATCATTTTTTATAAGTTTTACTACCAAACTATCTTTCTGTATTCTTTTTATTCCTGAGAATATTACAGGATGGTAACTTATAATATTTTTTATATTTTTTCTAATACATTCTTCGATTATCGAATCAGTTATGTCTATTGTTAATAAAACATTATAAGATTTTGATCCTGTGTCAATTATAATTCCTATGTTATCCCAATCATGTTGACCCTCTGATAAAGGAAAAATAGAATTAACCTTTTCTTGTATTTCTGTAATATCCATAAAGGGTAAAATATAATACCCTTATGAAGTTTAATAGAAATTTAATATTTATATCTATTGTGCCAATTTATCTAACTACTCTTTTGTTGCATTACAAATATAATATTATATCGATGTATGTATTATATATTCCTATGTACGCATTATTTGTCTATCTGTATTATACAATCTATTGTCTATTATTGAACTTTATAAAGAATAATATAAAATCAAAAGCAAAATATTCATAATAAAATAAATAAAATTTAAATTGTATATTCTATCATTATAATTTGACTTTTGTATTGTACTCTTTTAATTTATATGACATATTAATTGATAAATTATATAAATTATTGATTACTTATATAGATTATACAACTATTAATCCAATACTATTACTATATTTATAACATTACTATTACTATATTAATATAATACATTTACTATATTACTATAACTATACTTAAATAAGTTATATTAAAAGTTATAAAAATCATAATCATTTATATTTTTTAAATTCATATTATACCTTTTCATAATATCTAAATCAATTAACTTAACAAGTTTATAATAATACAATGCACTTATTTCATCTCTTATATCTAAATTATCCAATACTTTATATTTAACAATGATTTCTATAACTCTAAATTTCGAAATATAAAATAATCCTATCAGTAATCTAATTAAATTTGGAGTTGTCCTTAACTTTATCATAAACTCACCTAAATAAATAAAGAAGTAATTTTTATAATCTTGATCACTTTTCATTAACACATTTAATATCCCTTCATTTAATAAATACAACTCATTATTTGTAGAAATCATATAAGTATGAAAATAATCTTTTAATTATCCCTTTTAAAATATGACTATTCTCATATAGAATAATCTATAATATTGAGAATATAATTTAAGAGATTCGTGAACTGTTAAATTACTTCTTAACACATCTTCTAATGTTTTATCTGGAAGATCATTTATTAATGGTAAACTTAATATGACAATATCTGAAAAATATCCTTTATATTTACTTTGTTCTATCGGATTACTTTGTTCTATTGAATTACAATGTTCTATTGGATTACTGTATTCAATTGATTATTGTGTTTAATCGATTTACTTTTTTCAATATATTTACCTTGATCAATTAAATTATTTTGATCATTTACATTATTTTGATCATTTAATTATTTTGTTCAATCGATTTATGCAATTTATTCGAAAAAACTATTAAATCTTTTTTTATTTTCAGTTTGTTGGTTTTAACAAACAAACAATCTAAACAAAAAATATTTTTAAAACAATTACAAATTTGTATATTAAAAAAATCAAATTTCTGATTTTTTATAAATTCATATAAATTATAAAATTCTGAATCAAGTTCATCGTTTTCAAATTTCAATTTATAATTTTTGTCAAAAAGATCAAAAATAACCCTACCATTAAAAAAATCATCTAAATCTATTAAAATAACGTAGTTAAAATAAATTGCTTCTAAATATAAAATTTGTGAATACTGAGATGCATAATTTTGTAAAATAACTTTATGCATAAAAGGGTGGAAAATCTTTAATTTCACAAATATTACTTATAATATCCTAAGTCTTAAAAACTACATATAATTTATTGGTTAAGTTCCTGACTTACATAATGTTTTACTAAGCAAGGAGTAATCTAAGTTTGACAGGAATTTGTAAATAAACTGATTTAAGACTTACGATATTTTAAGTGTTATTTGTGAAACTCAAGAGAAAAACAAAAAAAATTATAGCATTTAATAAATTGAAGAGTAATTTTAATTATTCATTAATTATTGTCAAATAAAACTTAATAGAATTATAAATGGACGCGCTCTTAAAAAAATCATATTAAATATCTTTAATTATATCTTTTGTTATATTGAAAATCTTTTACTATATAAGATATCTTTTGTTATATTAAATATTTTTTGTTATATATCTTTAATTATATTCGTTTATCAAAATCATATTCAATATCTTTTTTATATTGTAATTCAATCTTCTCATATTGTATATTTCCACAAAATAAATCTTTAATTATATTTTTAATAGCTTGTGACACTGATAAATTTCTATTAGTAGCTAACTTGTTTATAAAATTAATTTCATCCTGTAAATTATTTTTACTAACTAGATATTCAAAATTATAAAATTTTGCCAGTTTTTCTATTCCTATAAAATTTATAATCTCGTACAAGCTTGCTTTTAAATCTACAATTTTATCAACATTTAAAATACCATTTAATAATAAATTGGTTTTTGAATGTTTAGGAAACACAAGACCGGGACAATCAAGTAGAATTTTATCATCTGAAAAATATATTGTTTGAATAAATTTTGTCTTTCCTGGTGTTTGACTCACCTTTACTTTCTTTTTATTAAGAATAGCATTAATTGTACTACTTTTACCGACATTTGGGTATCCAATAAAACCTATTGTTTTATTTTTTAATTTGTTTATAAAATCAATAACTGGTTGTATATTTGTTATAGCTGAATAATAAACAAATTCCACATCTTCTATCTGTATTTTAGTACTTGTTAAATCTGACTTATTTGAGAAAATGACGTGTTTTTTATTCTGATACATTTTCAATATATCTCTATTAATAAAAAAATTGGGATTTCTAGAATCTATAATTTGAATTATAATATCAGATCTTTCACAAGTAATCCAAAATTGTCTCCAAATTTCAATATTTCTTTCAAATATAAATTTATAATTTATTTTTTTCCATTCATTAAAAAATAGATTTTCCATTTCTTTATAAATTTCTTTTGATGAGTTATTATAAAATATCCTTGGTGGAATGCTAAGTGATAAGTCATAAGCACTAAAATCACATTTTAAATTATCTGATTGCTCATCTTTACTATTAAAATTTTTTTATTATTAATAAGTAGTAATTCTGATAGTTTATCAGCACCAGTATATTCAGTAATACTATTTTTATTTATTGGTTCTTTTTTATTTTCACTTAAATTAAGCTTTTTTTCTTTTTTTAGTTTTTTTTCCATTTGGTAACTTTTTTCCGTTTGACTTTTCAAATTTTGTAGACTACCAAATCTTTTTTCAATAAGAGCTTTTCCAAATAAAAATTCAGACTTCATTTTAGGGATTAAAATTATAATTAGTTAAAAATTGAAATAGTCATAATAATATCTTTGAATTGTTATAATTAGTTGGATAGTCATAATAATTTCTTAAATTGTTATAATTAATTGAAATAGTTATAATAATATCTTGAATTGTTATAAATAATTGAAATAGTCATAATAATTTCTTGAATTGTTATAATTAATTGGATAGTCAAAATTTCTAAATAATACAATCCTTTTGTAATTAGAATAAAATATATATGTAATTAGAATAAAATATATATGTAATTAGTATAAAATATATATGTAATTAGAATAAAATCTATAAATTCTTGAAAATTCATAAAGAATTAGTAAAGAGTTATCAAATTGTCAATTGTAATTTCAATTTTATTTTTTTGACCATCAAATGTCTAAATATATACAGGGAAAGAAAATTGGCTCTGGTACATACGGAGAAGTATATGAAGCATTAGATATAGAAAGTAATATAAAAGTAGCTCTTAAAAAGATTAAACTAACAGACAATGAAGGAATGCCTGGTACAGCTTTAAGGGAAATTTCTATATTAAAAAAAATAAAACATAATAATATCATTTGTTTATACCGAGTAATCCACACTGATAAACTTTTAACATTGGTATTTGAATTAATGGATTACGATCTAAGAGAATACTTATACAAAAAAGAAGGTAATCCTGTTATTCTGATAAATCAACTTGTTTCGGGTGTGGCTTTTTTACATAAAAATAAAATTGTACACAGAGATTTAAAACCTCAAAATATTTTAATAGACAGACTAGGTAATTTAAAAATAGCTGATTTCGGGTTATCAAGAAGTATGGAAATTAAAGTTCCACCTTATTCTTGTGAAGTAGTGACTTTGTGGTATAGATCACCTGAATTGCTCTACGGGTCTACTGATTACTCTTACTATGTAGATATTTGGAGTTTGGGATGTATTTTCTATGAAATCTTTAATTTAGAACCACTTTTTACAGCAGAGACAAAAATGCAAATGTTAGATTTAATTAATAATTTAGTAGGTAGAGGTAAATCTTATTTAAAGAAGGTTTTATGTAAAAGACTTAATATTCCTAATTTCTTTATAGATGTTATTGTAGATTGCTTAGAAATGGATTATAGATATAGATTGAGTGCCGATGACGTCATAGATATATTGGAATATAATTATAATAAAAGAGATGATTAATATGTATATTTGCTGTTTAATATGTGTATTATATTTAATGTGTATATTATAATTTAATATGTATATTATAGTTTTGTATTATATACGTATATTAATAATAAAATAATATATCGTTATTCATATAGTTTAATATATTATTTAATATGTATAAATGTGCATTTATTTTTAGATAACTATTATTTATATTAATAGTACTGTAGTTATACAATTATAGATCTTATATTTCTTAATAAAACCTATCGCAAATGCTAAATTTGAACTTTAACTCGAAAGCTTTTTTATTGATTTAAAATTTTACTTAATACTAAATGCCAGTACTTTTAAGCAGAGGAATAGTTTGATTTAAAATAATTTACTTCTAGAAAGGAAACAGTATACTTTTAAATTCTATGTTCTCTAGGACGAAATATAAAAAAGCATTTGGATCTAATAAACTAAATTTTAAGACTTCACTAGCAAAGTCTTTAAGTTTTATTTCTACTATGATGTTTAATAATTCTAAAAATGCTCTTATAACTACGTTTATTGTAGTTTTGACCTGCAATGAACTTGCATTTATCTTTTTATAGGTCTAATGATGCCATTAATTGTATTATTAGTTAACAGTTATTATAATTAGCTTTGAAGGTATTCAAACCCTTTTAATATTTAGTTATCATATGATTACTTAATCTATTATAACCAATTATCAATTGGTTATTTCTAACAATTAAACATGTGTAATTCATACATAACATTTGATACGTTTTCAAAACAAACTTGTTCAATTTTCTTAATAGTTTTATAATTAAACTGTTATTAATCTATATTCTAAACTTTTTACAAAGTACTCTTATAAAAATTTACTGTATATCAAAAATAACCGATGTTCTAGTTTATGTCATAAATAAGTGTAAAATTAAAATATTTGTTTTAATAAATGCATAAAAAAATAAATCCAAGACATATAAAAAATAAATACAATATGGAAAATAATACAATACACATAAAAAATAAATACAATACATATAAAAGTTAAATACAAGTATAAATTAATACAATACACATAAAAAATAAATACAATACATAAAAAATAACAAATACAATACATATAAAAAGTAATTTTTAATATACCAATTGTACTAAAATTCCTATAGCAGGTATCCAAATATCACTCTGCTGCTCTTTAACATCTGAACACTCTTCAATAAATCCTCTTACTTTTAACTTTATAAAATTTTTATCATTTTCAGAATCAATTATTGCCAAGATTTGATTAATTTTTTCTAATAAAAAATCTGATACCTCATTTTTATTGACTTGTTGAAAAACTTGAAATCTACGCACTGCATCTTTGACTTTATTTCCTACAATCAAATTGTTTTTTTTACTGGCTTTCTCTTTTAACTCTTCAAATTTCTTTTCAAATTTTGATAAAATACCAATTGCGTCATAATTTGTTTGTTTGACGGGGGTCTCTGGGACTGAACTTTTAAAAGTTGGCTGAGGAACACTTGACGTTTTTTGAGTAAATGGTTTTGGTATTGAAGGGGTACTTTGTGGTTGAATAAGTTTTTGTTGTCCATAAGTTTTTACAGGGGAGTCCTGTTGTTTTCCTAAAGAAGTAGCACTTCTATTGAATATTCCTGAATATAATGATTTTTTAGGAGGACAGGGTTTATTTAAAGTTGGAGGAGAAGATTCTTGAAATGTCGGTTTAGTAGAAAAACTTGTCATACTTCTATTAGAAGTTCCATAGATTGAAGGTTTAGGAATAGACGATATATTGGTTTTTGGCATATCAGACATTGGTTTTCTGTCAATTATATTCATTTGACTATAATTAGTATTACTATTGTTATTCATTTTACTACTATTAATATTCAATTTACTAATATTAATATTATCATTAATTGTACTTTTATTCAGATACACTTTTATTGTTTTATTAGTAAAATTAATATCTTTCAATTCTTCATATTTTCCATGATTTTTAGCATACCAAAAATATTCATTTACCAACGGATTGTCATAAGAAAGATTTAAATTTTTAAAACTTAAAATTTCCTTACCTGTTTTTTCATAAAATTTTTTAGTATCAAAAATATTATCAGGTAAATCCACTGATGTATTTTGGTAATTCGAATATTTTTCAATATCATTAGTTATAAGATTTATTATTGATATTTGTAATTCCTTATTAATACTACGAATACTTTCCAATAAATCTCGATCATCTAAGTCTGAAAACATTAGGATAGCTAAGATGGCGTACCACTGAGAGGAAGATATTTTTTTATAAAAAATATCATAATTTTTATGCACAGATAGATTTAATAAAAATTCTATAGGATCATTTATGTCATCAATTTCTTTATTATTAAGAAGTTTTAAAACAAAATCCAAAGAAATATTTCTATTGGTAAAGATTTCGAAATTTTCGAAATCTTTACAAATTATTTTTTTAATAACTTCGTCGTTTAAATCAAATTCAATTCCTTTGATTTTTACAGAAGGTGATATTTTTTTAAAAAGATCTTCATTTTCTAAAAATAATTTTCCTAAAATTTGTCTACTTTCTTCATTAAATTTATAAA
Organism: Cotesia chilonis; assembly: GCA_018835575.1. Lineage (NCBI taxonomy): Eukaryota > Metazoa > Arthropoda > Insecta > Hymenoptera > Braconidae > Cotesia > Cotesia chilonis. Next base: position 58,963 of record RJVT01000133.1, read on the forward strand.
CCTTTTCTGGGAATAAAATATCAATTAATTTTTCTTCTAAATTCTCTTCTAAATTTATTTCCAATTTATTGGGTTTAATTTTTAAAATCTGTTTTGAATTTATCTCAACTATAAAATTGTTAATTTGTACGTGTAAATTATTTTTTGAAATATTTGGTAATAACTTAGTAAAAACTTCTGTAGTCCCGCTATTGTAAGAACAACAATAAATTGGATCTTTTTGACTAAAACTTATATCAAAAACATTTTCAACTTTTAAAATATCTCTTACTTCTAAAGTATTAGAATCAATATAATCAATTTCATTATCACTGTAACAAACAATAGTGTCATCAGTCAAAGTATCAAAATTTATAGTAGAGGAATTAAACTTCCCTACATTTGTTAAACTATTAGAATCAAGTTTAAAACAAACCAAATGTGGTAAATTAGTAGAAGCAAAAATTGATGTACTAGATTTTGGATGCCATTTTACATTATTAATATATTTTATATCTTTGTTTTGTATTGTCATAGCAATATTTTTAGCTCTAATATCTAGTATTAGAATTTTACCACATTCTGTACCAGCGCATAAAATCCTTGAGACTTTATTATTCCAAGCCAATGACGTAATATTTTCACTAATAGGTATATCACATTTATATTGTTGATCTAACTTTTCTAAATTAAAAAACATTATATTACCATTAGCAGATCCAGCTGCTATACAATTTTTCATAGGATTGTAATTTATTCCTAATACCTTTCCAGTTAGACCTTCAAAATTTTTAATAAGTTTAAAAGAATCAGAAGAATGAGTAAGATCTTTACAAGGTTCATATAATCCCATTGTACCATTTGTATGACCACATGCTAAGACTTGCATGTCATCTTTTTCACACCATTCTAATTTACAGTATTCACTGTCTGTTTGTAAAGGAGCATAATGTACATCTTGGCTGTAATCGTAAAGGCTTAATTCTGAACTAAGAGTGAATTTGGAATCAATGATTTTCCCTTTACTAGCTAAGGCAAGATATGGTTTATTTTTAGAAAACGTAGTTAAGTAACTTTTATTAAAAATCATAGGGGTAAAAGTTTAGAAAAATAAATATTAGTTTTAAAACCTCAATTAACAATTGTAATTTACTTGAATGAGTAAATTACTTATTTAGATATTTTGTATAGTCAGTGTTGATAATAACTTGAATATATATTGTAAGTCTTGAATATATATTTTCAATAACTTGAATATATATAGTAACTTGAATATATATAAGTAACTTGAATATATATAAGTAACTTGAATATATATAAGTAACTTACAATATATATAAGTAGCTAGTGTTATAATATTGTAAATATTCATTATAAATAGTTATTTTGTAAACCCTCAATGTGTGATGAGTTTTCTTTTCTTCTTAATAAAAAATTACAATCTATTATTGACAAATACAAAGATGTAAATGACTTACAGGATGCTTCTATAGATTTAGAAACACAAATTATCTATGAATATAAAAATGAAGAAACAGAACAAGGGGAAAATAATATTCCAGAACATGTTAAAGATTTCCATAGAATTTACAAACTTACTTTTTTTGTTGATAACTTTTATGAGTTGTATGACCTTATTTTCTACAAATCATAAAATTATAGTTTTTTTATATCATTTATTTATATTACCTATACATTAAATATATTACTTATACACTATTTATTTATGCAGTATATATGTTATATATCAGTTGTATATACATACTACTTATAAATACATTATAATTTTAACACTGTAAATTTAATATTCAACTTTACTTTTTTTTATCCCCTTAATGTCTAATATTCTAAAAATAACCACTTTAAATTATGAGGATGTTCTTTCTGAGTGTATTTCTATGGACAAAAATGAACTTTCTTTAATTTTACAAGACTGTTTTTTATATGTCCCACATAAGGTCGAGATAATTTGCCAATTAATAATTGACATTTGTAAAAATGATTTGTCATTTGTAGACAATATAAAAGAAATCAGTAAAACATCTTGTTCTTCTATTCATTCTAATATCTCACTATTGTTTTACTGTAAATGTTTAGATTTTAATGTCCCATGTGTTAAATTAAAAACAATACAAAATGATTTTTTTACAAATAACGATATTAAAATTTCCAATGAATTGGAAATAAATGAATATCTCAATAATTTAGAAATGTTTATTGAACAAATAAAATTCCCTAATAAAGAAATACAAATTGATGAGTTAGAACTTTTTAAAATAATTTGTATTATAGAAAATTACCAATTTGACATTTATGAATGTCTTGATGAATTACAAAAGTTCTGTAGTATTGAACAAGCTTATTTAGGGATTTTGTATTTGTTAAATAAGGAAGATATACATTCTTTTTATTTAATTAATTTAATATTAAGATCTTTACATAATAAAGAAAGCTTGGATATATTATTTATAATATTAAAATATATGAATAAACAAAAAAGAGATCTTTTAATAACTTTTATTTATGAATGGTTTATTAATAAAAGAATTTATAAACATCCTGTAGATTCTCAATCTCTATTTGAAACTAGTGAAGAAATTGATAAATTAAAAAAATATATTGATGAAGAAACTGTCAAAGAAATGAAGAAATTTGTAAGTGTACAAAATTTGGAAAAATTCATACCAGAATATAAACAAATTTATGAAATGAAAAATATCAAGTGTTTAAAAAAAGAAGATTTTAAAATTGAAAAAAATAGGAATTTGTTTTTTAGAGATTTCTGTTTACTAGGTTCTCCTTCTATTTCTCATTTTTTGAGTTATCTAGAAATTTACAAAGAAGAAATGAAAATGAATGAAGAAGAACAAAAAGACTTTCTTAGTATTTTTAATGAACTATTTGATGATAAAACAAGTTTTAAAAGAATTGTTTTAGATAAAATGAGAAGATTTAAATTTATTACTCTTAAATAAATTATTTTTTACTTTTAAACAAGCTATTTGCTATTACTTTAGAATGAAAAGAAGATATTTATTTATTGCTCATAAAATAAATTATTATTTACTTTGCAATAAATTATTTACTATGACTTATAATAAATTTGAATCTGTAAAACAAATTATTAACTATTACTTGAACAAAAAGTATATTTGTATTTGTTGCTCATAAAACAAATTACTTACTCTCAAAATAAATAATTTATGCTAAATTTTTTTACCCCTAAAATGGCTACAGAAAAAAAATCCTTTAGAAAGTTTTCATACAGAGGAATTGATTTTGACATTATTAAAAATATGAAGTTCAGTGAATATGCTGAACTTTTACCATCACGATTAAGACGTAGAGTTAAAAGAGGATTATCTGGTAGAGAAGTTGAATTAATAAAATCATGTATAGCTTCAAAAGAAGCTCTTACTAATGCACATGAGAAACCAGAAATTGTTAAAACTCATGCTAGAAGTGCTATTATATGGCCATGTATGGTAGGTAGTGTTATTGGTGTTCATGTTGGTAATGGATATCTTCCTATAGAAATTAGACCTGAAATGTTGGGATGTCTTTTATCTGATTTTGCTCCTACTCGTGTACATCCTAAACATGGTAAACCAGGTATTGCTGAACATTCTGGATCAAAATTCGTACCTTTAAAATAAATTTAATTTATTAATACAATAATTTATTTGTATTATATATTACTTAGTATATATTTGTTTATTGCATAAATATTACTTAGTGTATATATATTATTTACTGTTACATATTAATTTAGTATTGCATGAATATTACTTATTAATTTAATATTGCATGAATGTAATATATTAATTTAGTATTGCATGAATATTACTTAGTATTAATTTATTATTTACTGTTACATATTAATTTAATATTGCATGAATATTACTTAGTATATTTATATTATTTACTGTTACATATTAATTTGTTATTGCATAAATATAATATATTAATTTATTATTGCATGAATATTATTTGTATATATATATTAATTGCATGAATGTAATATATTAATTTAATATTGAATGAATATTACTTAGTATATTTATATTATTTACTGTTACATATTAATTTATTTTTGCATAAGTATTAATTTGTTATTGCATAAATATTTATTTTTAGTATGCTATATAAATAAATAATGTTTATACCATATAATAATATTATGATATACAGTATTTTATAATAAAAATAAATATTTAGTTAATGTCTTTTATTTATCAAAAATATCCTTCTTCTTCTTTATCTTCTTTTTTTTTCTTAGAACCAACAGCATAAACTAAACCCATAGAACAAATTGCAAATACAACAAATTTCATAATTGCATGAATTTGTTTTTTTTAAATAGCTAATAACCAATAATTCCTGTTATAACAATTTGATTTATAAAACACTAATCAAAGTTATATTATAAAAAAGATGAATTTTGAAACAATCTTGATTAGATTCTTATATATTGTTACTACTGTTATTTAACAAAATACAAATGGGATAAAGGGGAATATTAAATTCATTTGTATAAGAAATTAACCAATAAAAAATAATATATACTGATACATTAATAATAATAATATTGTATAATATTTGAATTATACAATATTATTTGATTAGTTGTATTGTTGCTCTAAAATATTAATAACATCTGCTTGTAGGTTAGCACTTCAATTGTTCGTTGTTATAAAGAATATATAGGTCTTAATTTATTAATTTAATCTTCTCAATAGTAGTTTTCTGTTAAGTTTTATTATTTCGTGTGAGATGTTAAAATCATTAGTTTTGGCTAATTTATCATTAAAAAGTTTATAGCATTTTTAGACCTTGTAAAATTAACTATATTATTGTCAAATGTATAAATATTATCTTTAGAAGTAAATATCCACGTTGTACTTATCGAGTCCAGAGTAATGAGAGATATTTTAATAATTTGCAAGTCTAAACTTAGAAAAGGTGATAATTCTAGCGTGAGTGATTCATTAGCTGAAATGTGTTGTCTTAATAAATTGATGAATTCTTAATTAAGTCTTCTACTTTATTGTCTGTGAAAAGATAATGTCAAAATAAGTTAGTAAAAATTGTAAAATTCAAAGGGAATTAATAAAATTGTAAAATTCAAAGGGAATTAATAAAATTGTAAAATTCAAAGGGAATTAATAAAATTGTAAAATTCAAAGTGAATTAATGAACATAATTAAATCTAAAGGGAGTCAATAAAATTATCTCGTTTATGCAAATTAAAAATTATCTCGTTTATGCAAATTAAAAACTATCATACTTAAATATTAAATTAAAAATTATCTCGTTTATGCAAATTAAAGACAACATTTCAAAAAAATATTAAAATTTTATTCATAATCAATTTTATATTCTTCAACTTCCATGATTTCTTTAATTTCCAAGTTTTCTGTCTCTTCACTTATCAAAGAAATCTCTTTAATTATAAAATCAAGCTTATCCATTGAAAAATAAACTTCTAATGGAAATATTTCTGAAACATCAGAACATTTACATTGAAAATCTAAAGAATCAGAATCTCCTTTTTTTACACTACCAATATTCCATTCTAAATAATCCCCTGTACTATCAACATCTATTAAATGTTTATTAGGAATATTTATTACTAAATTATTAACATCTTCTTCTACTTGAAATTCTAAACTTACTTGATAAATTCCCTGATTTATTTCACTAGGCCAGAAAGTAAAATTTATTGGTAAATTTTTTAGAGATTGAGATTTCCATTTCATAAGAGCAATATTTTTATTTATGGAGAAATCTTTATCACTTCTTATAATATTATTTTTATATGATTCTTTATCTAACTTTGGACTGAATTTACATTTTGAAATATCTCCCTTAAAAGATATCTCAATATTTTTATATTCTTCTTTTTTGATATTTAATATCATTTCTCCGTTGATTTCCACACTTTTTATTGTATTTTCTACATCTACTTGACATTTCAATTTTTCTTTTAATAAAATAAAAATGTCTTTTTTACTAATCTCAAAAGATCTTAGCTTTTTCTTTTCAACAGTACTTGGCTTAATTTCTAAATTAACTAATTTATTATGCACTTCTTCGTGGCTAAAGGTATTAATTAAATCAGGCGACGATCTAAGATGGGAACCCTGTTTTTTAGAAATTTTTGTATATTTTTTTTTCAATTCACTTGCTTTATTTTTCATCATCATATTGTAAATCTTTTCTTCTTGACTATCCATGTGCTTTATTGGACCTAAATTTGGATAGATTGGATTTCCTTTATACAAAACATTGTCAATAGTAATTAATTGATCAATAAGATCTAAAGTACTATTATTACTTATAAAAGATAATATCTTCCTACCTTTTACTTCTCTGAAATATAAAGAAGTTATTAAGACGTAAAATATATCATTTTTAATATTACAAATATATTTGTAAAGACCTTTTACTACCAATGGTTGAGGATTATTCATAAAATCAAGAATTAAATGCTCAATTTTAGAAACCATTAGAGGATCATTAAACCTAGAAATAACTTGAGATTTATTGACAATAAAAACACCCACTATCATAAAAGGGTAAAAAAACAAAATTTTATTGCCCTTATGACAGAACCAAAAAAATCTGATAATTTAATAAGAGTGACTATTCCTAAACTTACTAAATATGAAAGAGCACATATTTTAGGTGTAAGGGCTTCACAACTAAGTGGTGGTGCCCCTCCTTTTGTGGATATTGAAGATGAAACTGATAGTTTAAAAATTGCAAGAAAAGAACTTGAAGAAAGAAAAATCCCTTTTATTATAAGAAGGAACTTCCCAGATGGATCTTACGAAGATTGGCCTTTGAGTGAACTAGCATGAATGATTTGAATAAATTTATTAAAAGTGTCTATTTAATATACAAAAATTATATAAATTTTTTATTCTTTATATATAGCTCTATATTGTGACATATAAATACAAGCCCATGATATAAACCCAAACCAAATGGCACCAATAAGACCTATTCTATATTCATTCTTCCACATCATTGATTTCTTTCTAGTTATTAAAAGTACACCAGTTGTAATTATACTCATTAATGCAAAAACTAAAAAAATAACTAATAAAACCATAGAAGGGCTAAAATTTATAGAATGTCTAAAAAACAACAAATTAGTGACATTATGTATATTAAGAAAAATTTACAAAACGATGTATATTAAGAAAAATGTATGAAATAAAAATTGATTTGCATAATCTAATCAAATAATATTCAAATTAAAATTTATTGGCATAAACTAATTAAATAATATTCAAATTAAATTAAAACAAATTTATAAAAAAATATCTAAAAACAACAAATTATAAAACAATATCTAAAAACAACAAATTATAAAACAATATCTAAAAACAAAATTTATAAAATAATATTAAAATCTATTTATTTTTAAAATATGCATTTCTCTATTATAAAACATAATGATTTCTTCTCCAGTGTTTACAAAATCTTTACAAGTTTTAATTGTATTTTTAAAATTTATTACTTCCAACTTTTTATTCAGTAATTTTAAACCACTTTGTGTGAAATACAAATAAAATCCCTCGTACTCTGTAAAATTATTGGTCACTCCTTTTATTTCTTTTATGATTTTAAATTCTTCATTTGTAAAAATTATACCATAGGTAGTTGAAATACAAATGTGTTCAGTGGTAGAAAAAATATTTGTAAAAGAGAATTTATCTTTAAAAATAATCTTATTAATTAGTTTTAAATCTTCTGATAAATGTAAAATATCCCCTTTATCACTTAATCCTAATAAATTATCTTTATATAAAATTAAATTATGTAATTTATTATATGACTCATTTTCTATTTCTAAATATTTATTAAGTACCATTGTTGTATCACCAAGTAAATATAATTTATTTTTATAGGTTAATAATCTATTTATATTTCTAGTGTATATTTTATTTATATCTATAATGTTATTATCAACAATTTGTTTAATTTTATTATATTTGTTATTACAAATTAATAATTTATTATTAAAATAAATGATGTCATTGACTCTCCATTTATCCAATTTCAAAGAATATATTAATTTGTTATTATTTAAAATATAAATTATATTCATTGTATCAACAATACAAGTATATGATAAATATTTCTTTACCATTTTTATGTTATAGTTAGATTTAAATATCCCTGGTGTATATGAAAAATTAAATCTCTTTTTTTTACTAGACAAACTTTTTTTAAATTTCTTGTCGTTTAACCATTCTGCTTCATTTTTAAATTTCTCTCTAAGTACATTCTCGTCTGATTCTGAATCATTCCAAGCATCTTCTTCTGTAGAAGAAGATAAAAAACAATTTTCATCACCAAAATAATCAATTTCTTCGTTTGAATCTTCTAAAGCCTCGCATGACGAAGAAAATGATTCAATTTCTTCTGATTCATTGAAATTAAAAGAAAAGTCTTCTTTTTCTGTTTTACCCATCATTTAGGGATAAAAAGAAAAAATTTACAAATCCCATGAATGATGTTATCATTTTACAACTTAATAGTTGTGCTAGGTTTTATGTATTAGTTTTTATGTATTAGTTTTTTATGTATTAGTTTTTATGTATTAGTATTGTATCTTAACAACTTAATTATATTTAAATATTGTATTTTAACAAGTTCACTATTTTACAATCATCCATTGCATAAAATTCGTTATTTTATTAGTATTGTATTTTACAACTTAATAGTTGTACTAGATCTTATGTACTAGTTTATTTTATTAGTATTGTATCATTACAACTTAATTATATTTAAATATTGTATCATTACAACTTAATTATATTTAAATATTGTATCTTTGCAAGTTCATTATTTTACAATCATTTAACTGCATAAAATTTGTTATTTTATTAATTTGTGCATAAATAACAGACTTTTAATTTTTTCATTTGTAAATTTTATGTTACTGTGTATTCTTTAAAATATATTTAAAAATAATTTACTAAGGTATATTGTTAACTACTAAATAATTTAAATATACATTTTTAGTCTAAACATTAAATTGTATGTTATGACTCATATGTTAAATATTCAAGTTTGATAAAATTTTTTTAATATTAAAGATACATTTTATTTAGTTAAAACCTCAAAAACATTTTTGAACTTGTGAAGTGTTTTCTTTTTTTTCATAATAGTTTTCTATTTCCTTACAACACTCTTTTAAAGTTTTCAAAACTTGCTCTTGGTTGTTTACACCTACGACGAAAATATCAGTCAAAATATCAACCAACCCTATTTTTGTTCCAACTAGCAAAGTATGCTCGGGAATTTTACTTTCTAATTTTGAATTATAATCGTATTCTTTCCTGTCCTTTACTATATGTAGAAACTTACTTATATTATTATATTCCTCAGCAGTAATATTATTACAGTTTTCAGTTAAATATTTAATAAACCCATTTTCAATTAAAATATTATTAGGAATACCTAGAAAGTTACCCTTCATAACTTCTTGACGCATTAAGTGCCAATAGTAAAATAAAATTATATCTGGTGGTAAATCTTTACTTAATCTTTTATCATCTTGAGATTTATCTTCTATTATTTTTTTTGGGCTATAAATTACATCATAAAGATTTAGTACAACATTTCTTAAAATGTTAGGATAGGAAGAAGTCCCTTCTTCGGATATTTTATCAAAGTACGAATTAATTTCTTTTTTAGTTGTACGAAGCTTACTTAAAATATCTTCTGCTTTCGACATATACTCGTAAATAATAGGCAAAAAATTACAAATGTCTGTTAACAGATTAGTTTTATCTTCTAAATCTTTTTCATTTGGCAACGTAGAGGTGTTTTCTTGATTTCTACAACATAATAAAAATAAAAATAACAAATAAATGGAATTTTCATTAATGGGTAAAAAACCATTTTTTAATTTAATTAAAATGCAAATTTTCATTGTTTAAATAAACAAACTTATTAATTTTATAAACACAATAGAAATATCTTAAAATGTCAAACCCATCAAAACAAAAATAATTTAAACGAATTGATTTACTAGTTAAGCTAGATTGCATATCTTTTGTGTTTTAAACATTTTTAAAAATTTCATATTTATATTAAAAGTTTACATTTAAGTCAAATTTTGATTTTTTTATGAAATTTATAGATTTATATTTTATTGTCTAAAAATCAATACAACTTAAATGTGACTATAAACTTGTAATTAAACGATTTAAATTGTCAATTTAACGCATTTAGAAATCAATTAATTAAACATTTTTTTTATCAAAAAAACGTGAAACACAGTTAATAAAATCAATTATTTAATTTTGAAATGCAAGTAATGTTTCAGTCAGAGACTATCTATTCGATCCAAAAAAATTAATTATTATCTAATATTGGAATATCCAATAGAAAAATACAAGTTATGTCTAGGTCGTAAATAATTAATTACCATCTTATATTTAAAAATCCAATAAATAAATTATTTTAATTTAAAAACTTTTGTGTAGTTAATAAACCTTGAATTTTTAATCTAAAATTGCAATTTTAGCTATAAACAATGTAAGCCTGCGTTTCATCAAATATTATTAATTGTATTTGATATTTATTAAATTGGCTCTTAGCTGATGTAGCCTTAATAATTTTCGAATAATAAAACGACTAGACGAAATGGTGTTAAAAGTTTGGTTAACCTCGGGTTACAGAATTGTATAGCATGCTGGTCAAAAATTTGCAAGTATATTTGGTCAATATACTCATTAATTTAATTTGTAATTTGGCAGTATGAGAAGGCGTACAAAAAATACAAATGATAGTAAAGATTTTCGATGCTGGTTCAATGTTATCTTTCCTTGGGCTAGTTTACATAAAATCAAACACCATTGTGTGTTCTTTTAGAAAATATCAAAATTTTGGTTATAATATCCTAAACATAGTTAAATGGAAATGATGACTTTACTGTGCCGGCAAGTTAAATTGTAAATTTAAATGAAGTAAAATTTTTCACTTTAGTTGTACAAAAACCACAATATCAAGTTTAAAATATTTATAAAAGAACTATGCGTTCACATACCAAAAAATAAATATTCGTTAAAGTTAAATTATTACCTCTTTAATGTATTGAAGATTATTACAGTTCTTTACAAGATACAAAAGGCTTTTTTTGTTGTTTGCACTTTAGTTAAGTTTTTATAGAAAGGTTTTTAAATTCTGTTAAGATCTATTGTACGAAAATATCCAAAAAAAAGTTCATTAGCAATGTAAAATGGGTTAAAGAAGCTCTATATAATGCTAGAGTATTAAATGGTTACTAGAATTATAATAATGATGCATTTTATCCCTATATTGGATCCCAATAACCGCAACCTATTAGCACCACTCTTTAGTTCAGTCCTATAAAATTTTATTTGAGCAGTAAAAACTAGTCTTTGTGTAGTGAGACTTTAGCAAAATCGTGCCTCTCGAAACAACCAAAGTTAAATTTTAATGAACTGAAAATTTTGAGATTAGAGCAAAAAAATAAAGTTTAGTTAAGCAAAAATAACGCTTTAAGAAATTTAAGCAATATGTGTGTTGTTTTTGTATACTATTTAAAATCCATGTAATTTAAATTTAGTATAAAATATTTTATAACTATTACAGAAATATATATATTAATATGCTATACGTCTAAATTAACATTTTATAACTAAAATTAAAGCGTATAACTAATGATTGCTCACTAAACTGTCCAAAATTACACTTTTTAATATAAACAAATTATTTTAAATACTAAATTTAAATTTTAAGATAGTTTATGAAAAATATATTTTGTATTAACTGTTTCCAAGATATTTATATTGTAACAGGTGTAAACGTACAAACACCAAAAGGGAATTTTTGCATTAATTAATTATTTCCTGTACAGAAGATTTATTTCATTCCATAAAAATCTAAAAGCATGTAAATTATTATCCTGTAATAAATTACTTTGATTTGCGTGTTTCTATAAATACATTTTTTAATTAAAACTGTGTTTACTTTGATAAAATAAATTAAAAATATTTATAATGTATTGTCTTTTTGTTTTAAAACTAATATTAAAATCAATATAGTCCAAAAATCTAATTGTTCAATCAAATTTGAATTAAATTTTAATTGATTTTTAATCTACAATATTTTTTTAATGATAATAACCTTTTAAATTAATTAAAAAAAATATTTTTTATCCCATGTTTTTAATTGTTATTTGTTTGATTAATATATGTTTTGCTTCATCAGAGGCTAAGCAAAACTCGGGATTTATATTAATTGAAAATTTCGATTCTCTTTATCTTAAGGTACCTAATAAAGAAAGTATACCAATTGATGATATCACCAAGCTAGATATCGACTTTGGTTATGATAAAACAACAGAGATTAATATAAGCTTACGTAAAGGATCTATTGAATTGTCAAAATTCATTTATTGTACTTTAGCTATTTATTTAAATAGTGGTAAAATAAAAAAAAATATTGATTCTGAATTAGGAGAAAAATTGGTTCATGTCGAAAACACGCCGTTTTTAAAAAAAAAATATTTAACCCCTAAAATGCTTTAATAATAAAAATAACTTGTTAATACGCTTTCTTTTTTCAGTTTTATACTCCCATATATATTGAATAAGGTAGTCGTAATGTTGTTCTTGGGAAAGTCCTGTTTTTTTTCTTAAATAGGCTTTAGTCCTAGACCATAATCCTTCTATCCCTTGTGTGTGAACGTCTGCATTTTCAGGATCCACAAAATGTAAAGAATGGTTTATTGTTTGATGCTCATACCTTGCATCGCTCTGATTGTTAAGATTTCTTATAGCTGCGCCATATGCGCGCCATTCATCGGTGATTATTTTAGATCCCGGAAGTACATTTTCATTTAAAATTTCAGCTATAGTGGCTGAATTTCTATTTTCGACTGGCACGATGAAACATTTTTTTGTTCCACGTTCGATACCACCTACAAACCACTGCCCATTTCTTAATCGTTTTCTATTGCACTTTATTTTGAAGAACATACTCTCATCAACTTCAACAACTTTGGGATTTCCTTGTTCGTCTATTCCTCCCAATTTTTCATTATTTTGAAATATGTAATCACATATTACTTCTCTACATAATGAAACAATGTTGCTTACAGTCACCCTGTTGACGTCTAAGTTGTAAGAGATGTCTAAAAAAAGATCTCCAGATAGGTATTTATACAATATTTGTATAATCTTTTCATACTTATTTTATAGTCGTAGAAAAAACTGTCGGTTCTAATTGTACAGGAATGTGTACAAGGACGTCGACATGGCCATACATACCCATCTGGAGACGATTTTTGCTTTGTAAGGCACATTCTTGGGACATCTTCACATATATTACATAATATATTGTTTTTGAAGAGTCCAAGCTTACATAAGCCAACCATTCCTAACCATGGCGTTTCAAACATTCTATTAATAAAATTTTCATTTATTAATAAGTCCATTAATTCATCGTCTGAATAAATTTGCTCAGAACTAATTATTTCAAATGCAGATTTTCTTGACATTTTAGGGGTTAAATATTTTTTTTTTTAAAACGGCGTGTTTTCGACATGAACCGATTATCCTATTCTTGATCATCATCTTCCTCTAAAGGGTAAATAATTACTATTAAATTATTTGAAAAGTATTTTTTTTCAGAGTATTTTGTTCCAATACTATTGATCATTTCATGATAATAAAGCTCATTTACAATTATATTTATTCTTATCCGTTGTGAATCGGTAAAATTTAATTTTTTATTTTTTAAGCAATCAATACGATCGTAAACAATATTATTTTCATCCAAGTTATCATCTCGCAGTCTTTTTAAACAGTCAAGTATATAAAAGCGACCAAAAGCAGGGTTATTGTTTTCCAGGCATTTTTCTAATTTTCCTAAAACTTCTTCACGCCATTTACTACCTAAGTTTAGATCAAAACAAAACGCTTTATTCATTTCTTCTTCTGTAAGTAACTCTTTTTTGACTAGGTCTGAGACAATTTTAAAAAAATTTTTATAAATAACTGAATCGTCCTGTTCTTGTACTTTTGATTCATTCAAAGATATACTACTATCAGTATGTTCGTCATCAATTGAAGAATCTTTATCAACAGCTAGATCCTCATTTTCATTTTCTGCGTCAACATTCATTAGATTGTTTTTGTATTCATCTAAAGGTTCAGCTCGCACTGTAAATAAATACCAATTAAATAGATTTTAAACATGGGGTACATGTTTTTTTTATATTTATATTTTTTTTTAATTTATTTTCATGTAACGATTTTATATAAAATAACATTTAGAAACCTATAATTATATATAAAGCACAAAATTTAAGCTATTATTTCTTTATATAGCTTTTAAATATCAAAAGTCTTCATTATATTTATTTTTAATTTATCCATTATTGATAAATCAAAAAATAAAATTTTTCAAATTTTATTGGTAAAAAATGTGATTAAATGATTAATTTAAATACAAAATATACAATTACTAGTCAGTTTAATAATTATTTATTATATTATAAATGTTAAAAAGATTGGTAAGAAGAGTTCTAGACTTTATTTTCTTAAATAATTATATTAATAAAATTTTTAAAAGAACAAATCTAGATTTATATTAAGAGTTTCTCTGTTTAAAACAAATAATATCTTATGATACATTTGTATATTGACTTTTAATAGCTTAGAAAAACAATGAGAAGAAATAACGTGTTGCAAATAATTAAAAGCACGTAAAAAAATTTTGCAAAAATATAATTTTACCAGAATATGTAAAGAATTGACTATCTTATGAAATTGAAACTGAAAAGGACTGTAAACATAATAAGAACAAAAATCTAAACAATCTACATAAATTTGATTGTATAAAATGTCTTGTTTAATTTATGTACACATTAAACCAGTATCACCAATGACATTGTAAAGATACAAATCACTTTCTAAAATAATTTTTTGTTCTTATCTTACCGATATAATTAATATAAATATTATAAATATTTGTAAAAGTATTTTTTTTATTTTTCATCAAATATTCTTCTAGACACTGTATTTATATCATACTCGTATATCTTCGAATCAGTAGACACAAATATTTTAAAATTGTATTCTGAAATTATGGCTCCTGTTATTTGCGCATTTTCTTCTATTTTTACACACTGACGTTTTTCGAAAGATCTCGCATCAAATGCAGTAAAATAAGTCGACTGCTCAGTGAAAAATATTAAGTCCAAATAATTTTTTTTACTAAAAAAGACATTTCTAATTGCTCCTTTTGTGTTCCTTGTTGTTTACTGCTCAAAACAATCTCTTTTTTGTCTGAACCTATATCCCATACGCTTACAAAGCCATCTTGAGATGCCACCGCGAATCTTGTTGATAAATTATCCCATGTTATACAAAATCCACTATCTTTTACTGTTTTTAATTTCTTAATTAATTTATATTCCGAGTTTATAATTTCGTAAATATAAACATCATTTGTGTCTCCTAACAAAATTAAATATTTTTCATTAGGACTGACGCACGAACAATTTACTTGAGTTATAAAATCAATAATTTGTATCTCACCAGTTTCAATTGATAAAATTCTAAGTTTTTTATCATTGTTAGATACGTAAATCTTTTTTTCATGTATTTCTATATGGTTATTTATGTTTTCACATAAAAAATAATATTTGTGTTCGTTAGTTATTAAGTTTTTAACGTATAATTGACCTTTTCCACCTCCTACAGCTAAAAGTTCATTTTTTGCGCATAGAGAAGTTGGTGCAAAAGGTAATTCGTGTGATAAAGGGAGTTTTATACGCGTTTCCGGGTCATAAGAATACACTTTATGAGATTGAGGAAAAATTAATAAATTCTGATAAATCTTTAGCATATCTTTTAATTGCCAGTGTTGTGTTTTTACTCCCTCATTGTGAATTTTACGATTTGGAAAAATGAAATCTGATGTATCACGAATTGTATGATCTTGTGATGTTGACATAAACAAAAAAAATATGTTTATTTATAGTAAACAAAAAAAATAAAGTTAAATATTAAGAATCACAATTTACTTTTAAACTAAATATTTAATTTATTACAAGTAAATAATATAATATATTGAAATGCACAAGTAAATGTAAAAATTTTACAAATATTAAAAATGCACAAGTAAAATTTTTATTATCTTTAAATTTATTACAAGTAGATTAAATAACTATATTGAAATGAACAAGTAAAAATTTTTAACATATCTAAACTTCTACAATACAATTAAATATATTAAAATTTGTTACAAGTAAAAAAATATTTAAACTTCTACAATACATTTTAATCAATAAAAAGTGTTAACATTTGAAATGCTTCTTTTTTTCTAGCTGCTAGTTCTTTAAAATCTTCAAATGTAAAAAACCCACTTTTATTTTCACATGTTTCAAAAAGGTCATCTATAGCCTTTTCAATATCTACATTTATGTCCAATGTATTGCTAACCATGTCTATCATAGACTTAGCAATATCAACCATTTCATGTTTAGAAATTACACCATCACTATCCTCGTCATAAAAACGAAAAATCCACCGCAATTTTTCAAAATTGCTTCCTTTCATTAAAATGGAAAAGGCAATCAATAATTCATGGAAATCAATAAAATCTGATTGACTGATGTTAATTGTGTTAAAAAGTCTAATTACAAATTTCTTAGGTGATCCAAAAGGAAAAAATCTTTTAAACATCATTTCTAAATCTTGTAAAGTCATTTTACCATTTGGAAATCTTGTTTTGAATTCATGTGACCAATCTTGAACATCTTTAGAAGGAAAATGTGAAAATTTTTTAGAATCGTCAAGATCGAAATGTTTGAGAGAACTTGATCTGTTTCCCATGGGTAAAAAAATACGTAAAAATCAT
The DNA here is from genome assembly GCA_018835575.1 of Cotesia chilonis. Classification (NCBI taxonomy): domain Eukaryota; kingdom Metazoa; phylum Arthropoda; class Insecta; order Hymenoptera; family Braconidae; genus Cotesia; species Cotesia chilonis. The sequence continues at coordinate 75,859 of RJVT01000133.1, forward strand.
TTATTTTTTTTTATTCTGTAGGTGGCAAATTAAAATACGAAATTTTGCCTCTGTTCCAATCGTGTAAAATAGTTTTACTAATCAAATCAACGTAAGGCCTATTTCCTTTAGTAATTTTACCATATTTTATCGAAAATTTTTGAAACAAGTCTTCTACGTCTCGGAATTCTATTCCGTACAACTTAGAAATTTCTGTTTTATATTTTCGAATTAAAATTTCCACATAATATTCTGGATTTTCTAAATTTTCAATACGAATAGCACGCTTAAAAACTGCCTTCTCAAAATCTGGAATTGGCACAACCCCTGGGCAGTCTATTAAATAAATACTTCTTGTAAGAGTAATGTATTGCCAAACTTTAGTCTCACCAGGAATAGGTGCTACATTACAAACATGTTTATTTCTAAGTGAATTTATAATACTACTTTTACCGCTATTCGGGTATCCTACAAAGCCAACACTTGTGTGTTTTTTATCATACAAATTATCAAGCTGACGTAAAATATTGATTAAATTTGTTTTACCAAAATTATTTTCAAGTGATTGAGCGTGATAGGCTAAAGTGGTGTGTTTACTCGAAAAATATTTCAACCATTTAGCAGTTACACCTGTTGGTACTAAATCAACTTTATTTATAAATAAATTAAATGTTTATGAGGGGCTTCTTCTTTAATATAAGTAGAAATCTTATCACACAAAGTCCCGAGAGGATCACGTGCATCTAAAACATGAATTATGACATCACTGGAATCCAAAACTTTATAAAGTTCTTTCCATATTCTACTACTTTGTCCCTTTACAGAATCTTTTTTTATCTCTTTTTTATTAACAGAAATTTCTTCTTTATTTTTAACTAATTCTTCTAAACACGTCACATTTAATTTTGGTTTTTTTCTTGTAGCATTTTTTCCAAAAATATTATCGAAATTTACTGCTTTCTTTTTTTTTGTATTTTCTGTAAGCAAAGAATATGGCACATTACCAGTTTTAAGTAGCACATTATAGGGGGTTTCTATCTTCGAGGACTCCCTAAATTTCTCAAGATCTAATTGAGATATTGTTTTACTAGCTCTAAACCATTTTCTATCAGGATGAATTCTCCCAGTAGAAGCTTTAGTTTTTAATAATCTCAGCCTTTGAGTTTCTTATTGGTTTGTCTCCTCTAATCATATTTAAATATTTTAATTTTTTTTTATTAAAAAAGTTTTCTTTCATTTTTGTGAGATAAAAAAAATATTTTATTTTGACTCTTTTAAAATTCCCTCTACACGTTCTTTAAATTCTTAGCACCTTCTTCTGTTATAAAAACCATATTGTCATTAATATTTTCAATAATAAAATTTTCATTTTCTCCTATAGCACAAATAACTTCTTTAATACTCGGCTCCGTTTTAACAAGACATCCTTTTGTAATTGTAACCATAAGGGTAAGACAATTTCTTATACACAAACATCATATTAATATAATTGTATATCTACCAGTATAACTTTAATATATGAGAGAGACAATATTAATTTAATAATTGGAAGATCTTATAAAAAATATCATTCAATACTCTATTTTTACTAAACACATCAATACTATTTATTTTTGGTAAACATACAATTTTATTAATATGATGTTTATGTTTTTAGACAATTAAAAATATCTTACTATCTTTTTTCAATACAAAGAATATTACCTAAATATGTAAAATAGTAACCTGGTCTTTTTACCAAAGATCTTCAAACAATATCAAAATACTTTTATATTCATTAAATTTATTTGCACTGTGGGTGTATTGTAGAAATAACTACTTGATGTATTTTAAAACATCTTGATCTTTGTATTAAATTATATTGTTATTTTCAAATCTGGACTGATCATAGAATCCTAAAATACAGAATTTTGTTTACTCTTATTGTATTTATTTCAAAAAACACATTGTAAATTCTACAAAATGAGTCACTCTTCCATATTTCAAATACATTTCAAATGCAATTTAAAATCTACTTGTGTTAAAAACAATTTCAATTGTAATGTTTAAACACGCAATTGAAAACATAAACACGTCACATGATCCCAAAATTAATATAAAAATTTTATTTGATTTTTTAACCAATACAGTAAGAAATTAAATAAAAAAACAAGCATGTTGTAATGCTTAACGTCCAAAATTGTTTTTAAAATTACAAAACAATTATTACAAGTGCATAATGATCATTTAAATAGCTTCGTTTTTGCAAATGGGTGGTAGTATTGCTAGTTTTAATATTATAAATTATTTTAGTACTATTACAGAAATATAAATATTAATTTAGTTATACGGATAAATTAAATTAAAAAGTCATATATAAACATCTTATAGCTCAATTGATATGAACAAATAAAGATTGCCGTCTAATATGTTTAAAATTACACCTTTTAATACAAACAAATTATTTTAGGATTAGTTTATGAAAAATATATTTTGTAGTAATTGTGTCTCTAAGAAATTAAATGTAACAAATGTAAACGCACAAACATTAAAAGGGAATTATAGCAAGAATCAACTATTTTCTAAACAAAGATAATTTTATTACATAAAAATCCAAAATACACTTAGATTATTATTCTGTAATAAATTACTTTGCTTTATTTGCTTATTTATATAATACACTTGTAAAAAATGTTTTGTACTTTTATAAAATATTTTGAATTTATCTTTCAAATGTGTTGTCTTTAAGTTTTAATTCAACTGGTATTAAAATTAATATAGTCAGAAAATCTCATTAATCAGATTGTAATGATATTTTATTTAAAATTCTTTCAACTACAAAAATCCATTAAATTGATAATTTAATTAAAAAAATTATTTATATCCCATGTTTTTAATTGTTATTTGTTTGATTAATATATGTTTTGCTTCATCAGAGGCTAAGCAAAACTCGGGATTAATATCGATTGAAAATTTTAAAGATCTTTATCTTAAGAAGGCTGATAAAAACGATCTTTTATTTAATGATATTACCAGGCTAGAGATTAAATTTGATTATGACAAAACAACAGAGATTAATATAAGCTTACGTAAAGGATCTATTGAATTATCAAACTTCATAAATTGTACTTTTATTATTTATTCAGAAAATGGTAATACAAAAAAAAATATTGATTCTAAATTAGGAGAAAAATTATCTTTTACGTTTTTAGAAAATACGAATTTTAGTTTGAATATAAAATCATATGGTGAGAAATTAGATTGTTTAATAAAACCTGAAAATGAAAGTGATGAATTTAAAATACGGCCATTTAATCCTCAAGCAGAATTAAGAAATTTTAAATCCGCGCAACAGTTTCAATTTGAAATTTTAAAAAATGTATCAATTAAGTTTAACAAGTTTGGAGAAAATTCTTACATGATGGCGATTTTGTATAATGTAGAAGAACTTTTTTTTAAACTTGTTGCGTCTAACACGGATGAGGAATCAAAGCATTACTTAGTACCATTAATTAGGAACAAAAATGATGCAATTAAGTATATGATACAAAGTGATTTAGTCAATTTAAATATATGGCTAGGATTACTAGAAGACGATGCTTTACAGAATGAATCTATTATTGAATTATCTAGAAAGATTGACCAGCATTTAGGAATTTCTAATTAAATTTATTGATTTTTAAAGTATTCTTAGCTAAGCTACTCGTTTTTAGAGCGGAATAAAATATAATAAAAATTATCGATTTTGTACTTGTTATAATTATTTTTCTATTATTAAAATAAGAACTCTAAACTAACTCATTTATTTAAAAAGATAGTAATAAATGTTATTCCTAAAAAATGTCTATAGTGAAATTAGAACTTTTAATTATTGACATAAATCGAAAAATTGCATAATTTGAAACAATTGAGCAATTAATTCTGTTATTTTTAATGGAAGATTTGTGTTCTACTTAAAGTATTGTTAAACTTCAAAGATGTAACAAATAAACATACAATTTTCATAAAACTCACATATTTTATCTTAATAAGTGAATTTACAAATTTTACTAAAATTGAAAATACACAATTTTTCCAAAATATAATTTTTTTTAACCCCAAAAATGTTAGCCGGTAGAAAAACTAAGTCAAGTCTTAGAAAAAAACAAAGAAAAGCTTTATTTACTGCTGTAGGTAAAGACAGATTAAAAAGAATGAGTAGCCATCTTTCTGAAGAATTAAGAAGTGTATATGGTTTTAGATCATTTCCTGTTTCAATAGGAGACATTGTTAAAGTTCATTCTGGTGCTTACAAAGGAAAGGAAGGACAAGTTTAGAATTTATACCAAAAGATTACAAAATTACTGTTGAAGGTTGTTTAGAAGAAAATGATAAAAAAGAAAATGTTCCTGCTTTTATAAATCCATGTAATGTAACCATAGTTAAATTTAATATGGAAAATGGAAGAGAAAAACAATTAGAATCTAAAAAACTAGCTAGAGTTGAATTTTATGAAAGACAAAATAAGTTAAAAAGTCAATAAATTTATTTTTTAATATTATTTTTTACCCCCTTATGAAACCAGGATGTAGTGTTTTTGTAGGTAATATTGATTTTGAAGTACCAGTTGATAAATTGGTTGAAGAATTGGGAGCAGTAGGAAAAGTCGTTGAATTTAAATTAATGGTTGATAAAAATACAAATAAATCTAAAGGTTTTGGGTTTTGTGAATATGAATCTCCACTTATAGCGGAAAAGGCTATTAAACAATTAAATATTTCTTTTAATGGTAGACCTGTTGTTATAAATTATGCAGAAAAAGATGCTCCTACTGAAACGAAAGAAGAAACGGGTACATTGGATATAAATAATATTATTAATGTACTAAATAACATGGATGCAGATAATTTGAAAGAGGTAATTTTATATTTAAAAAATTTATCAATTTCTCAACCTACATTTTTTAAAGATCTCTTTTCTAAAAATACCGAACTTGTTTATGCACTTTTATATTCATTGAAACTGTTGAAATTAGTAGATGAGTCATTGATAAATGAATTTATAAAACAAAGTTTTAAAATCAAGGAAAACAAATTACAAATATTAGAAAGAATTAAAAGTATAGATGATGAAGAGTTAGAAACTTTTTCTGATGATGTAAGGGAGAAAATAATATATTTACGGAATAATTTATATAAAAAAAAAGATTAAATGTTTTTTATAAAATCACTTTTTATTTTAATAGTATATATTAGATTATTTGGTAGTTGTTATCTTGTCATCAAGATATTATGCATAAGTAGTTTTCATTTATGCACATATATATTTTTATGTATATAAATATATGTGCATAAATAAAGTTTCTATAATGTCGACGTATAGATATTAAAAAAAGTTTGCATTAATTAATGTACGGTTGCATAAATAAAGTACAGTTACATTAATTAAATACATATATTACAATGCTTTTGCATAAATGAAATTCAATCCTATTTATAATTATATTACAATGCTTTTGCAAAAATGAAATTGAACAAATAAAATATAATTAAATTAAAATTAAGGTTTAATTTATTGATGTAAAATTTGCAGAACAAACTTCATTTTTACCTTCATACTCAGTTCCATAATTTAAAATAGTATTAGCAATACCAAATCCAAAATATGAAATACTAGCTAACATTAGTGCAAAACTTAATACCTTAGACCAAAGTGGTTTTTTCTCACCATAAAGGAAGTATAAAACAGAAGGAAATAAAAAAGATAAAAAATTCACGAAAGATGGGCCTAATATTCCATAAACAAAGTTTAAAGAAATATTAGGTATAGCATTAATACATAATATAATTGCCATCAAAGGAAATAAAATAATGTTATGCTTAAAAAAAGAACTTCTATCTTCAAAGGGACAATTTCTTTAGCATAATTTAAAATTGGAGCAAGTCTCATCGGATACCCTACCATTATAATTGTTGCAGCACAAACTCCTTGATAAAAAGTCAAGCACCTTAAAAACTTAGAATAAAAAGAATTTAGAGTATTGTTTGAAACAAGTAACCATTTAAAAGTGAATCTTTTTTGAGAAATATTGTCATAAGATCGTCTTTTCCAATACAATCACCTATTAATCTATATCCTAAAACCCCTGCGGTCCCGTAAATTACAAATCCCGAAATTGCACCAAAAAAAGACATTTTCATAATAGATCTCTTACTTTTGTCAATCAAATTAGGAAATATCTGTGGCACATTCAAATGAATACACATAGACATAACAAACCAAGAAAAACTGTATATCCAATCCATTTTTTTATTTCAATTTTCGGATTATTAGCTATAAAATCAGGTAAACTAATATTTAAAAGTAATAAAACAAAAATAAGAGAACAAACACAGAAAACACTAGCCCTTGATAAAATTTTTAATCGACCTAAATCTTTTACCATTCCTATACCTGCCAAAATAATAGCGGAAAGAATAAGAATAGAAGTATCCAAGTATTTGTAAAGAAAATGTGTTTTATCATTAAAAAAGCTAGAAATAATTAAAAATAAAAGTTCTTTAAAATATTTATGAAGACCAATTGAAGAAAGAAAAGATGTTGAAATCATACTTGCATTGACAAGATAATCAAATCTATTTTTTTATTTTTAGCAATATTTGCATAATTCAATAATTTCTCTTCGTCAGCAATTTCATATTTTGTAGCACATCTAAGGAGATAGTAAATTGTCATTCCACTAAAAAATGTCACAATGACAATATGCAAAATCCAATTGGAAATCCAGAATTATTAAAAGCAGCAGGCATAAAGTTTATGCCAGAGCCCAACATGTTGTTAATGAAATAGAAAACTGCTGATAAGAGATCGTAAGTATCATCCATTTAAGGGGTAAATTGCATGTAAAATAAAAATTTTAGTAGATAACGGTAAATAATTAAAAAAAATATTTATTAATTATTTTTTAATCTTACAAAAAAAAATATCAATTTATTATTTAACAAATACACGTCACTCGAGATATTTGACATAAAATACGATTTTATAATCATGGTTAAAAAAATATTGATTTTCATCTAACATATTAAGATATTCTTTCAGTAAAAATATTAAATGATGTATCTGTGATACCACTCCATTTTTATAAATTAATTTTTCTCCCAATATTAACCTGTTCAGATTTTATGATTTTTTGTGTCATAAGACATCTTAAGAATATTTACATGGCCTTAAAGACATTAGTAAGATCTTTAATTGTGATAAACACTAATTTTATTTTTTACTTGACATATAGTTTGATTTATATAAAATATATATTTGACAGTTTCAGAATGCAAAATTTTGCTGATTTTAAGACTGAATGCTTTCACTTAATTTAAGAGATTTTAAAGCTTTAAAAAATAACTGTAATTTTTTATGCATAAAAAATAGTGTGATTGGAATTGTACTTGTTCAAATGAAACTGTAAACTATCTTAATATAATACATAGATTATCATAATAATTGTATGTGATCTATAAATGTAAAATCCCCATTGCAAAAGACCTTAGACAATTCATTTAAAAATAATGAAAATTTTTTTGAACAATGTAATCTATAAATATATAGTTTACAAAAAAAAGGAAAATTCGGATGATAAAATTATTTAGACAAAAAACTTCTATAGAGACCTCAAAATAGAAAGCGTCTAGTATTTACAACGATAAAAGCAACAATTTATAAATTATTGCTTCTTTTATGTGTTTATAGAGAAAAAAATTTACACATAATGACGGTGTTTGCCTACTTAAAATTGTAATTTATTTTTGAATAAAATAAAGCTGCATGTTATTTTTATTGTGAAATGAAATTGGCAAGGTGTTAAAAGTAAAACAACAATAAGACATAGAACAAAAAAAATGATACGAAATAAGTGCTTAGACGAAACTATAAATATGATAATTTAACTTTTAAGGCTAAAAAGAACAGGCAACTTTTTAATTAACATAATACAAAAGCTTATAAAATTTAATTTTTATAATAATACAAAATCAATTAATCGTACAATAGCGCTATAAAATATCAAATATATCAATATTAGTACTTTATATAAAATGAAAAGAAATTGTATTAGTTTAATATGTTATTACTTAAGATCGAGAGTTTTATGTATTTAATTTAGAAAGAAAATCTTTTTTTTGACATCAACATTTTAAGTTTTAATTATAATACTACTTTCAATTTGAATTATTTGATACTAATTTTATAAAATGATTGTGCAGTAAATTGAAAAGATTTTTACAAATCAACAATATTCTTTAATATGTAATTTATTAATAAACTCAAAAGTTATGTGTTTTTGTAAAAATAATAATAAAAATGATTTTATTTATATTCTTTTTTTATGTTTTGTTGTTCTAGACACAAACAACATTCCTAAAATAATAAAACCTATTGCAAGTAAATAATACTTTCTGTGTGAATTTTGAGGAGGATATAACGGAAGAGATCCATGTTCATACATTTGTAATACCTTCATTGCATTTTTTGTGAAATTTTCTTTCGTCAGAGATATTTTTGTATATCTGAATTGTTTGTTGATAGGGTCATAGACAACTAATGTAGGTGGTATCATATTTGGTAATAAAGATGGAATAAAATTTTCATATTCATTTGTGTTTAACACGGCAAATATCAAGTTAATAAAAGGAGCTCCTAAATGCCTATCAGCTGAAAAATTATTAAATTCTTTTATAAATTCCTCACCTCTAGTTAATAAAATCATTGCCGGTTTAAATCCGTTGAAAATGGAACTAAAAGTTGAACTTCTAATTTCTGTTACGTAATTGAAATGTGTATGAAAAAGCCAAGCAGACAAATCATTTTCATTTCCAATATCTCCCTTATATTCGTAAAATCTTCCGTTTTTGTACACACCAAATTTTACTTGTTCAGAATCTTCAGCATTAGTTTTTTCGTTAATTGATACTGGAAAAATAGAAGCCATAGAAAATAAAGCCTTATCCGATGTATTGAATATTTTTGTTTTAAATTTGTACTTATGTGCGTGTTCCGCAAAATATTGATTTGCTTTACTTTGATTAGTGTGAAATACAATATATAAAGGTTCTCCATGATCTAATAATTGAATTTCTTGTTTAAAAGAAGACAAATTAAGCTTTTTGAAGCTGGGTTGAATTAATTTTTCGGAAAACTTAGACAATTCATTTAAATTTACCGATTCTAAAAATGGGACCATTAAACCATTAAAAAATCCATAAATAGCTGGATAACTTTTTATATTGTATTGATGTACGAGATCTTTTGATTGCGCGTATGATATTTTTCCAAAATTTATCTTACCAAAAAAATTTTTTCTAGTTCTAACATTGTTGATTCAAATTTAGATGGATCTTTATAATAAAAATATATTATCCAAGGACCATCTAGTCCTTGGTACATGTCCGAATCAATTAGTTCATAGAGCTCTTTTGGTTTATTTTCAATATGGTCATTAAAAATTGATTTATCAATGTCTGTATAAGATGCTAAAAACTCTCCTAATTCTTTATACGATTTATATCCTGTAAATTTGCCGACTTCTTTTCCGTTATTTCTTAAAATAGCAGTAGGAAATGAAGTTACTTCTTCTTTATTAAATTCGCAATCCTTACAATCAACTTTCTGAATTGTAATTTCATAGCCATTTCTAGTAAGCGTATTATCAATTTCATCAAGAACAGGTTCTAATTTTTGACAAGCAGGACACCATTTTTGGTAGTAATCAGTCAAAACAAGTCCATTGGGTTCAATACCACATTGTTCAACAACGACTTGTAGACTTAATATTAAGAACAGAAATATCATAATTTGTTTATTAATAAATTTTTATTTATACTCTATTTTATGTTTCATACAACAGAAGTTTCATATTTTGTCTATAAAAAATTTAAATTAAAATACTATAAAAATTTAATAATTAATTTACATTCATATTTAATTTAGTATAATAATTAAAATTGATAATAACAAATTTATGCAATTATATATAACATTTATATATACAATTAATTAAAACTTAAATTATTATATACAACTATTAATTAATGAACAAATTTACACATGTATTAATCAATACTAAAAGAATGTTGATTATTTTATTATTTAAATTAGTAACTTATTAATGCATTTACCTAATAAAACAAAAAACTTTTAAAGTTAATGATCTTGTAATTTGACTCATAGTAAAAGTGTAGACAATTTATATTTTTTAAGCACTGATTTTGTCCAAATTTATCAATTTTTAATTTTTTGACCCATGGCGGTTAATAATTTAGAAAATGAAAAATATTTTGAAAGACATGTTTCCTTTTTTAAGTAACGAAGATATAGAAAATATTTTTATTCTACTAGAGATTTAAAATAGCCATTACAAAAGTATTAGATGGATCTTACAAAGGTATAAATGTTAATATTAAAAATCTATCACTAGTTAATTTAAAACAGAAAAAAATTAATTATGATTTGTACTACCTGAGTATTCAATAACAAAGGAATTGACTCTTACAGTGGAGACATGTAGATGCCAATCTGATTTATTATATTCGAAAATTGAAAACATAAAAAATAAATTAAATCTTTGTAAAAATAAAAAAGTTATTGAATACCAATCAGATGAAATAAATAAATTACATGATCAGTTAGATAAATTAAATAGAAAAAGAGCTGTTATGATACTAAATAATTCTTTACAAAAACCCGGTATTATTGATTTACACGGGTTGTATACTAAAGAAGCTTTGATGTTTATTAGTGATTATATTAAAGTTTATAGACCAAAAAAAAGTTAATTTTATAACTGGTTGTGACGGTAATTCACAATCTCTTCGTCCCTCTGTTATTAATTATCTAAAAGAAAAAGGATATACAATACAAGAAGATGAAAGTCCATATATTAAATGTATAAAAAAAAATAGTTAAATTAATTAAAAAAAAGTATCTTGTTTTTGTTGTATGGAAATTTGTAGATTGTTAAAAAGGATAAAATTTTAAGTGTTACATGTTGGAATTAATATTTGATATAAGTTTTATCATTCGGCATAAAGTTAAGAGCATACTTTAATTTCAAAAATGTTTAAAAATTAAAACATGTAAGAGTTAGTACATCTCTATATTATAAAAAGATAAGAAAAATCTGTATTTAATTTTTTACCCCTTAATGTAAAGAAAAAAAATTACAAAAAGAAACATATTATACTGTGTAACGTCTAAAATTGATTTTAAAATTCAAAAATAATTATTATAAGTGTGTGTATGAACTTAAAATTACGTTGTTATAAGAACGTTATTATTTTAAAAATTTATTAAAATTAGTTTTTACACCCATAATGTAAAAAAAATGAGAATTTAAAAATTGTAAAAATAAGCATTTTTTGATGTTTTTTGTTTTTTTCTAGGGGTTAAAAAATTAAATAAAATAATTTTGACAATCTCTTTTATTTAATTTTTCACCCCTAAGAGAAAAAATATAGAAATATCAAAAGTGTTAAAAACAAACATGTTGTGATGTAAAACATAAAAAACCAATTTTAAAATAAAAAAATAAATATTACAAGTGCATATATTATTATTAAAATAACCCCGTTCTTAGAACGGGTAGCTATGCTAGTCATATTAATAAAATAATTTTATTTAATTTTTTAACCCCTAAAGTGATGAAAAAACATGAAATTTTGAAAATGTTAAAAACAATGATTTTAAATTTTCTAACATCTTAAATTGATTTTAAAATAAAAAAACAATTATTGTAAGCGTATGTATGATTGTATTTCGGATGTGTTTTTCTTCTTTAATTTTTGTGTTTACAAGTATACTATTGTTGGGGTTACTTTGTCTTTTAGTAGAATTTAAATCATGTTTTACTGATTTTTAAGTTCAAAGTTAACATTGTTAATTTTTAAAAATCGGAATTTTCTAGAATTTTTAAAACTATAAATAAATTTTTTTTTTAACCCCTATTATGTTTACAAAAAATCAGCAAAATGAAGATTTTAGTAAGCAGCTTTTGAGCAACGTTGAAGTCGACATGGTCACTTCAGAAAACAATGACAGTGAAACAAAAAAAACAAATACCTGTGTATTTAGTTTCACTGTCAATGAAAATGTAAATAATGATGTAGATTTGGTAGAATTTGAAAGAAAACAAGCAAGAACCATGCCAGTTTTACTTTTGAACAGTCGCCAAATTGATGAACATGACTGTGGTGAATTGAACAATAAATGCCAATTCTGTGGAGCTCTTTTCTTCAAGAAAGAGGTTAATAACAGTGGTTTATACAAAAGCTGCTGCTATTTTGGTAAAGTAAAGCACCAGGAGAGAGAAGTCTATCCTGAGACATTACGTCTATTGCTTACTGAATCAACAACAGAGGCTAAAAAGTTCAGAAGCAACATTAGGTCATACAATTCAGCTCTCGCTTTTGCATCTATGGGTGCTAAGATTGAGACTATTGTTAATGGACCTTATTGTTTTAAAGTACATGGACAGGTGTATCACAATACATACAATGTTAGTTCAAGTAACAATACAGAGAAAAAATATTCTCAATTGTATGTAGTAGATACAGAGGAAGCTTGTGAAATTAGAATGAAGAAGCAGGCCAATAGTGGTGCGATCCTGCCATTCTAAGAGGCTTAGACAGTGACTTCCGACGTATGAATCCATACTCGGATGCTTTTAAGAATATGGGTGAGGTCATCACTGAGAAGAAACAACAAGGGCTATTTATCGATAATGTTAGTATGTTTTTTAATAAAGACATCAGTCGAAATGCTAAGAGATATAATAGTCCTACTTCAAGTGAAATAGCCATGGTATTCACTGATCCAAATGGAGAACCACCATTTGAGAGGGATATAAAGGTATACAGCAAAAACACAAGCCATGATAGTGTAAAATTAAGTTTATTGAGTCCTCATTTGGATCCAATGACTTATGTTTTATTTTATCCACATGGTGAAAGTGGTTGGCAAGCAAATTTAAGACTTATGTCTTATTTAGGCCAAGAACATAAAGTGTCAATGCTGCAGTATAAAGTCACTCAGCTAGCTATTAGACCAAATGTTTTCAATCCATTGCTTTGTGGTGGCAAATTACTACAGCAATGGATTGTTGATTCATATCTACAAGTTGAAGCTAACAACTTAAACTTCATTAGATTGAATCAAAGACAATTGAGAATAGCTCAATATAAGGGCTTGGTAGACTATGTCAATAATCAAGGGGATGACAAGTCAATGCCAGTAATATTGCCCTCGAGCTTCCAAGGATCACCACGTAATATGAGAGAACGTTACCATGATGCAATGGCAATTGTAACAAAATTTGGTAAGCCTGATCTCTTTATTACATTCACTTGCAACCCTAACTGGAAAGAGATTAGAAATAATCTTCTTCCAGGACAAACTTCTTCAGATAGACCAGATTTGGTCGCTAGGGTGTTTAACATCAAGCTTAAAGCTTTGATTGAAGACATCGTTTCTGGGAAAGTAGCAGGTGAAGTAGTGGCTCATGTACACTCCATTGAATTTCAGAAAAGGGGATTACCACATGCACACATATTGGTAATCCTTAAGAATAAGGTTAATTCATTGGAAAAAATAGACGATTTGGTATCTGCTGAGATACCAAATCCTGAAATTGACGGGGACTTATATGCCAAAGTTATGAAGCACATGATTCATGGACCCTGTGGATTGGAAAATCCTAATAGTCCATGCATGGAAAATGGCATATGCTCGAAGGACTACCCCAAAGATTATATTGAGAAGACTCTAATACACAAGGATGGATATCCTTTGTATAAGAGAAGTAAAGGGCCAAGTTATAAGGTTAAGACACATGATATTACTAATATCAATGTGATCCCTTATAACAGGTTTTTATTGGCCAAGTACAATTCTCATATAAATGTTGAGGTATGTACTTCGATAAAGTCCGTAAAATATATTTTCAAGTATATCTACAAAGGATATGATTGTGCTGAGATGAGAATAACAGATAATAATGAGATTGATAATTTTATCAATAGCAGATATGTCTCAGCACCTGAAGCCATGTGGAGATTACTTGAAAATAAAATGCATGGTAGATCTCATACGGTTATAAGACTACCAGTGCATTTAGAACAGCAACAAATGATTTGCTTTGAAGAAGGCAAAGAACTTGAAGCTGTTCGAAATGAAGTTGCTCAGCAAACCCAGCTTCTTGCTTGGTTTAGATTAAACCAAGAACACCCAGAAGCCAGAAGTTTATATTATAGTGATATACCACATCACTATACATATGCAAAAGGCGTATGGACAAAGAAGAAAAATGTCACAGCCAAGATCATCACTAGATTGTATGCTGTGTCTCCTGTAGATAAAGAAAGATTCAATTTAAGGATACTCCTTTTGAATGTCAAAGGAGCAAAGTCCTTTGACGAATTAAAAAGTTACAGGGGCACAACATATCAGTCTTTTGAGGAGGCTGTTGATGCAAGGGGGTTGCTAAGCAATGACAACGAATGGGAACGTGTGTTGGACGAGGCTGTATCTACAGAAAGTCCAAGTAATATTAGAAGTTTATTCGCATATATTTGTGCGTTTAATCAACCAAAGAGTTGTTTACAGCTTTTTGACAAATATTATGAGGACATGGCTGATGACTTCAAGAATGATGAATCTCCTAAGGATAAGGTATTAAGCATTATCAAGGAGATTATTTGTTCCCATGGTTGGTCAATGGAGAGATTAGGACTTCCAGAGCCAACTGTAAGTGTAGAGTTCGAGGATATGATAGTAGAGCCAGAATTAGACATCGAGGACAGAATGAGATGTCTAAATGAAAACCAGCAAAGAGCCTACGATAGAATAATAAATAGTGTAGACAAAGGTGGTAAAATATTCTATCTAGATGGGCCTGCTGGATCTGGCAAGACCTATCTATATAATGTTCTTATTGACTCTTTAAAGAACCAAGGAAAGTTGACCATACAAATGGCAACCACAGGTATTGCAGCAGATCTACTTAATGATGGAAGAACAGTTCATAGTTTTATGAAACTCCCTGTTCCATTGAATGAAACAAGTAGTTCAAGACTGCAAATAAATTCATCAGAGGCTCAAATGATAAGAAGGTCATCATTGATTCTTATCGATGAAGTATCTATGATGTCTAAGTATGCACTAGATGTTATTGATACAACGTTGAAAAGGATATGTTTTAATGATGACATCTTTGGAGGCAAGACTGTACTACTTGGTGGAGATTTTAAACAAGCTGCAACAGTTGTTTTAAAAGGTAACCAAGTATCAATCATAGAAAACTCAATCATAAGCTCAAGAGCATGGAGACATGTTGAGATCTTGAGATTGAGTTATAATATGCGGTCTGCCAATCAGCCTGAATTTGCAAAGTGGTTGTCAGATGTAGGAAATGGGTTCCTAAATGACAATAATGGTGAGATTGTCATTCCTTCGAGTTCATTGTGAAAGGAAGCTTAATAAGCTCAATATTTGGGAAAAATATTGATAAGAAGGACGAGTCTGTCTTTAGCAAAGTAATTTTGACTACTAAGAACGAGTATGCAAATGTTATCAATGCAGAAGTTCTTAGTATGTTAGATGGAGATGAGTTCATCTATAAAAGTGCAGACTCGATCGTCTCTGATGATCCCAATGAGCTTTTAAGATTCCCGACAGAGTTCCTCAATAAACAACAGCCATCTGGCTTGCCTCAGCATACTTTGAAGCTGAAAGTCGGTTGTCTGATAATGTTATTGAGGAATGTGGATCCGAGAAGGGGACTCTTAAACGGAACAAGGCTACAGATTCTCAGATTAAGAGATAATTATATCGTGGCAAAGATTATAACTGGAAGGAAGGCGGGTTATGTGGCGGCCATACCAAGGATCGACATGCAACCTAGCGACACGTTATTGCCCTTCGTACTTAAAAGAAGGCAATTTCCTGTGATTGTGTCATACGCTATGACCATTCATAAGTCGCAGGGACAGTCATTTGACAATGTCGGTGTTTATCTTCCTGAACCTGTATTTGCACATGGACAGTTATATGTTGCGATATCAAGGATCAAGAACCCTGAGAATCTGAAGATATTTTTATCCGAAGAGTCAGAAAATCGAACCAAGAATATTGTCTATCAGGAACTTCTCCAGGGCAATAAAAGGCGGCAATATAATAACAGAGGGTAGTTGCTTATATAGAGCTACCAAACATCCTAAGGCGGCGGGATGTTAATTGATATGGCAGTTGCTAATAGGACTGCTATGTAATTTATGGGGGTAGGAGGCTAGATGATGCGAGGGGGCGTTTGCTTACAGAAGTTATTCCGTTTTTAGCATCAAAATTTATGGGGTAGGCGGCTAGATATTGCGAGGGGGCGTTTGCTTACAGTAGCTATGCTTTTTTTTGCATTTAATAGTGAGATTAGTAAAGTTTGAAAAAAAAGCTTTAATGATTTAGAAATAAAATTGTCTGTTATTATACTTAATCCCGTTCTTAGAACGGGTAGCTATGCTAGTTTTAAATAAAATAATTTTATTTAATTTTTTAACCCCTAAAGTGATGAAAAAACATGAAATTTTAAAATGTTAAAAACAATGATATTAAATTTTCTAACATCTTAAATTGATTTTAAAATAAAAAAACAATTATTGTAAGCGCATATATTATTGTAGTTCAGATATGTTTTTCTTCTTTCATTTTTGTGTTTAAAAATATATTATTGTTGGGGTTATTTTGTCTTTTAGTAGAATTTAAATAATGTTTTACTGATTTTTAAGTTCAAAGTTAACATTGTTAATTTCTTTAAAAATCGGAATTTTCTAGAATTTTTAAAACTATAAATAAAATTTTTTTTTAACCCCTATTATGTTTACAAAAAATCAGCAAAATGAAGATTTTAGTAAGCAGCTTTTGAGCAACGTTGAAGTCGACATGGTCACTTCAGAAAACAATGACAGTGAAACAAAAAAAACAAATACCAGTGTATTTAGTTTCACTGTCAATGAAAATGTAAATAATGATGTAGATTTGGTAGAATTTGAAAGAAAACAAGCAAGAACCATGCCAGTTTTACTTTTGAACAGTCGCCAAATTGATGAACATGACTGTGGTGAATTGAACAATAAATGCCAATTCTGTGGAGCTCTTTTCTTCAAGAAAGAGGTTAATAACAGTGGTTTATACAAAAGCTGCTGCTATTTTGGTAAAGTAAAGCACCAGGAGAGAGAAGTCTATCCTGAGACATTACGTCTATTGCTTACTGAATCAACAACAGAGGCTAAAAAGTTCAGAAGCAACATTAGGTCATACAATTCAGCTCTCGCTTTTGCATCTATGGGTGCTAAGATTGAGACTATTGTTAATGGACCTTATTGTTTTAAAGTACATGGACAGGTGTATCACAATACATACAATGTTAGTTCAAGTAACAATACAGAGAAAAAATATTCTCAATTGTATGTAGTAGATACAGAGGAAGCTTGTGAAATTAGAATGAAGAAGCAGGCCAATAGTGGCTGCGATCCTGCCATTCTAAGAGGCTTAGACAGTGACTTCCGACGTATGAATCCATACTCGGATGCTTTTAAGAATATGGGTGAGGTCATCACTGAGAAGAAACAACAAGGGCTATTTATCGATAATGTTAGTATGTTTTTTAATAAAGACATCAGTCGAAATGCTAAGAGATATAATAGTCCTACTTCAAGTGAAATAGCCATGGTATTCACTGATCCAAATGGAGAACCACCATTTGAGAGGGATATAAAGGTATACAGCAAAAACACAAGCCATGATAGTGTAAAATTAAGTTTATTGAGTCCTCATTTGGATCCAATGACTTATGTTTTATTTTATCCACATGGTGAAAGTGGTTGGCAAGCAAATTTAAGACTTATGTCTTATTTAGGCCAAGAACATAAAGTGTCAATGCTGCAGTATAAAGTCACTCAGCTAGCTATTAGACCAAATGTTTTCAATCCATTGCTTTGTGGTGGCAAATTACTACAGCAATGGATTGTTGATTCATATCTACAAGTTGAAGCTAACAACTTAAACTTCATTAGATTGAATCAAAGACAATTGAGAATAGCTCAATATAAGGGCTTGGTAGACTATGTCAATAATCAAGGGGATGACAAGTCAATGCCAGTTATATTGCCCTCAAGCTTCCAAGGATCACCACGTAATATGAGAGAACGTTACCATGATGCAATGGCAATTGTAACAAAATTTGGTAAGCCTGATCTCTTTATTACATTCACTTGCAACCCTAACTGGAAAGAGATTAGAAATAATCTTCTTCCAGGACAAACTTCCTCAGATAGACCAGATTTGGTCGCTAGGGTGTTTAACATCAAGCTTAAAGCTTTGATTGAAGACATCGTTTCTGGGAAAGTAGCAGGTGAAGTAGTGGCTCATGTACACTCCATTGAATTTCAGAAAAGGGGATTACCACATGCACACATATTGGTAATCCTTAAGAATAAGGTTAATTCATTGGAAAAAATAGACGATTTGGTATCTGCTGAGATACCAAATCCTGAAATTGACGGGGACTTATATGCCAAAGTTATGAAGCACATGATTCATGGACCCTGTGGATTGGAAAATCCTAATAGTCCATGCATGGAAAATGGCATATGCTCGAAGGACTACCCCAAAGATTATATTGAGAAGACTCTAATACACAAGGATGGATATCCTTTGTATAAGAGAAGTAAAGGGCCAAGTTATAAGGTTAAGACACATGATATTACTAATATCAATGTGATCCCTTATAACAGGTTTTTATTGGCCAAGTACAATTCTCATATAAATGTTGAGGTATGTACTTCGATAAAGTCCGTAAAATATATTTTCAAGTATATCTACAAAGGATATGATTGTGCTGAGATGAGAATAACAGATAATAATGAGATTGATAATTTTATCAATAGCAGATATGTCTCAGCACCTGAAGCCATGTGGAGATTACTTGAAAATAAAATGCATGGTAGATCTCATACGGTTATAAGACTACCAGTGCATTTAGAACAGCAACAAATGATTTGCTTTGAAGAAGGCAAAGAACTTGAAGCTGTTCGAAATGAAGTTGCTCAGCAAACCCACTTCTTGCTTGGTTTAGATTAAACCAAGAACACCCAGAAGCCAGAAGTTTATATTATAGTGATATACCACATCACTATACATATGCAAAAGGCGTATGGACAAAGAAGAAAAATGTCACAGCCAAGATCATCACTAGATTGTATGCTGTGTCTCCTGTAGATAAAGAAAGATTCAATTTAAGGATACTCCTTTTGAATGTCAAAGGAGCAAAGTCCTTTGACGAATTAAAAAGTTACAGGGGCACAACATATCAGTCTTTTGAGGAGGCTGTTGATGCAAGGGGGTTGCTAAGCAATGACAACGAATGGGAACGTGTGTTGGACGAGGCTGTATCTACAGAAAGTCCAAGTAATATTAGAAGTTTATTCGCATATATTTGTGCGTTTAATCAACCAAAGAGTTGTTTACAGCTTTTTGACAAATATTATGAGGACATGGCTGATGACTTCAAGAATGATGAATCTCCTAAGGATAAGGTATTAAGCATTATCAAGGAGATTATTTGTTCCCATGGTTGGTCAATGGAGAGATTAGGACTTCCAGAGCCAACTGTAAGTGTAGAGTTCGAGGATATGATAGTAGAGCCAGAATTAGACATCGAGGACAGAATGAGATGTCTAAATGAAAACCAGCAAAGAGCCTACGATAGAATAATAAATAGTGTAGACAAAGGTGGTAAAATATTCTATCTAGATGGGCCTGCTGGATCTGGCAAGACCTATCTATATAATGTTCTTATTGACTCTTTAAAGAACCAAGGAAAGTTGACCATACAAATGGCAACCACAGGTATTGCAGCAGATCTACTTAATGATGGAAGAACAGTTCATAGTTTTATGAAACTCCCTGTTCCATTGAATGAAACAAGTAGTTCAAGACTGCAAATAAATTCATCAGAGGCTCAAATGATAAGAAGGTCATCATTGATTCTTATCGATGAAGTATCTATGATGTCTAAGTATGCACTAGATGTTATTGATACAACGTTGAAAAGGATATGTTTTAATGATGACATCTTTGGAGGCAAGACTGTACTACTTGGTGGAGATTTTAAACAAGCTGCAACAGTTGTTTTAAAAGGTAACCAAGTATCAATCATAGAAAACTCAATCATAAGCTCAAGAGCATGGAGACATGTTGAGATCTTGAGATTGAGTTATAATATGAGGTCTGCCAATCAGCCTGAATTTGCAAAGTGGTTGTCAGATGTAGGAAATGGGTTCCTAAATGACAATAATGGTGAGATTGTCATTCCTTCGAGATTCATTGCAAAGGAAGCTTAATAAGCTCGATATTTGGGGAAAATATTGATAAGGATGACGAGTCTGTCTTTAGCAAAGTAATTTTGACTACTAAGAACGAGTATGCAAATGTTATCAATGCAGAAGTTCTTAGTATGTTAGATGGAGATGAGTTCATCTATAAAAGTGCAGACTCGATCGTCTCTGATGATCCCAATGAGCTTTTAAGATTCCCGACAGAGTTCCTCAATAAACAACAGCCATCTGGCTTGCCTCAGCATACTTTGAAGCTGAAAGTCGGTTGTCTGATAATGTTATTGAGGAATGTGGATCCGAGAAGGGGACTCTTAAACGGAACAAGGCTACAGATTCTCAGATTAAGAGATAATTATATCGTGGCAAAGATTATAACTGGAAGGAAGGCGGGTTATGTGGCGGCCATACCAAGGATCGACATGCAACCTAGCGACACGTTATTGCCCTTCGTACTTAAAAGAAGGCAATTTCCTGTGATTGTGTCATACGCTATGACCATTCATAAGTCGCAGGGACAGTCATTTGACAATGTCGGTGTTTATCTTCCTGAACCTGTATTTGCACATGGACAGTTATATGTTGCGATATCAAGGATCAAGAACCCTGAGAATCTGAAGATATTTTTATCCGAAGAGTCAGAAAATCGAACCAAGAATATTGTCTATCAGGAACTTCTCCAGGGCAATAAAAGGCGGCAATATAATAACAAAGGGTAGTTGCTTATATAGAGCTACCAAACATCCTAAGGCGGCGGGATGTTAATTGATGTGGCAGTTGCTAATAGGACTGCTATGTAATTTATGGGGTAGGAGGCTAGATGATGCGAGGGGGCGTTTGCTTACAGAAGCTATGCTGTTTTTTGCATCAAAATTTATGGGGGTAGGAGGCTAGATGATGCGAGGGGGCGTTTGCTTACAGAAGCTATGATCAAAATTTATGCGAGATGCGGCGTTTGCTTACAGTAGCTATGCTTTTTTTTGCAATTAATAGTGAGATTAGTAAAGTTTGAAAAAAAAGCTTTAATGATTTAAAAAAAATTGTCTGTTATTATACTTAATCCCGTTCTTAGAACGGGTAGCTATGCTAGTTTTAAATAAAATAATATAATTTTATATTGTAAATAGTTTAATAAACTTTGCAATCAAACATCTTATATAATGCTAGGCACCATTACTTTTGTATGTAAATATAAAATGTTAACCTACGTAATTAAAATTGGCTAAAAATGGTCTAATTAATTTGTTTTGCACACTGATATTGGTTTTTTAAAGTTCTAGATTTTCGTTCTAAATTTTAAATCTTGATTAGTTTTTTAAAAATTCTTTACATTTAATAAATACATTTTTTTTATTTGACAAAAATTTTTTAATTTTATGAGTGGTGATGTTATTGTGTATGTAATTTTATACACTTTTAAAATAGACGTGATTAAATTGCACTTTTTATTAATCAATGCACAAAAAAAAATAACTAAATATTTACAAAATTATATGAATGCAAATGATAGTGGTTTAATATCATTGGCATTGTTGTGGTATTTAAAATAAATATTTACAACAAAAAAAATTACAGCACCCTGCTTTTCCGAGCGGTCTCCCATCTCAGTACTCACAGGGCTCTTACTAGCTTAACTTCGGAGATCTGACGAGTTCCGGTGCTTTACAGTAGATATGGCCGTAACTGTTATATTAAATATTTATATATAATAAAAGTATTCCATAGCTTTATAAGCATTTTAGCTATACAATATACTTATAACACAACTTTTATTATATTCATTTCTAGTATATCATTTCATCATTTCATCATTTCATTTAATTTTAGTATATAGAAAAAAAGCTTTTTATAATAATGATATTTTAGGACAACAGGCATCATCATCTCTATATTATAAAATGATAAGAAAAATCTGTATTTAATTTTTTACCCCTTAATGTAAAGAAAAAAAATTACAAAAACAAACATAAAATAATATTTAACATCTAAAATTGATTTTAAAATTCAAAAATAATTATTATAAGTGTGTGTATAATTATTAAGATAAGTCGTTATATTTAGATTAATTTCTTTCAAATATTATCAAAATTAGTTTTTACACCCATAATGTAAAAAAAATGAGAATTTAAAAATTGTAAAAATAAGCATTTTTTGATGTTTTTTGTTTTTCCACTTAGGGGTTAAAAAATTAAATAAAATAATTTTGATAATCTCTTTTATTTAATTTTTCACCCCTAAGTGGAAAAAACATAAATTTTTAAAAGTATTAAAAACAAACATTTTGGTATGTTTAACATTAAAAAATGTCTTTAAAATAAAAAAATGATTATTACAAGTGCACATATATGATTTTTAAAACAACCCCGTTCTTAGAACGGGTAGCTATGCTAGTCATATTAATAAAATAATTTTATTTAATTTTTTAACCCATACAATAAAAAATCAAATTTTAAAAACAAACATAAAAAAATATTTAACGTCTAAAATTGATTTTAAAATTCAAAAATAATTATTATAAGTGTGTGTATAATTATTAAGATAAGTCGTTATATTTAGATGAATTTCTTTAAAATATTATCAAAATTAGTTTTTACACCCATAATGTAAAAAAAATGAGAATTTAAAAATTGTAAAAATAAGCATTTTTTGATGTTTTTTGTTTTTCTCTAGGGGTTAAAAAATTAAATAAAATAATTTTGACAATCTCTTTTATTTAATTTTTCACCCATAAGAGAAAAAAATATAGAAATTTCAAAAGTGTTAAAAACAAACATGTTGTGATGTAAAACATAAAAAACCAATTTTAAAATTGCAAAACAATTTTTACAAGTGCATATGTGATTATAAAAATAACCCCGTTCTTAGAACGGGTAGCTATGCTAGTACTATTATAAATAAAATTTGTAATATTAATTTTACAATTAAAAAGATGCACACTTGTTTTGTAATATAACCAAATCCTAAAAATTTTAATTTAACAACTATATTATTTTTGAGATAATTGTAAACCCAAGCTCTCAATTTTTTTAAACAATACTTTTTTCGATTAATCACATGTCATCTGAAAGTAAGAGAGGTAGATAACTGCTTGTTACATTTGGTTTAAAGATTAATTTTTTGTAATTTTAAATTAGTTCTTCTTCTTAACATTTTATGTTACTTTGATCACCTAACTTTTCAGTATTTTTTAAAAACATATCTAGGAAAAGTTTGCACTCTTATCGACTCACAAATGTTACCTTGAGCGTTAATTAAACTTTTATTTTGATTTGTAAGTCTATTTAATCGTAATTTAAAATGCTTTTAATAATTAAATTTATCTTGTCCAGGTAAGCTCATGCGGGATACCAGACTTTTACTTATAAAGAGATACAGTTTGACAAACAAAATATATTCTAAATTTTTTACTGTTTTGCTATTTTTATTATTAATACTCATTTTTTAATTTCTTCCAATATACATTTTATTTAAAATTCTTCCAATGTACATTTAATTTAATTGTTTACAAAATATTAGACATTATATTTCTTTCTTTTAGTCTAAAATCAATCTAGCTTTTACATTTTTGTGTATCTTATAATTTTTTGCTATATAAAAATGTCAACATAGTTGTATATATCCCTTTTGAGTACCTTGTCATATAATCATGGAACACATTAGTCTTGTTTTGTAACCACCAATACAGTGGTTTAATATTTGAAAATATTATTGTAATACTGCAATTAATGCTTCTTTTTCAAGAATATTTCCTTTATATTTCTAATGTATACTTTTTATATTCATAATTATTTAATATCTCACATAGATTCATTATTATTCGATTTACCAGTATTTTTTATAACAATTTAACTTCTAACACAAAATAAAATATCTATTGTTCCAACAGATTCGTATTATATCTCACAAAATTTTTATACATGTCATTTAACTCATACGTCCCACTTTTTATCATTTTATTAATATTATTTTGTAATTTAATTGGATTTCATTAAACAAATAGTTTTTATTTAATAGAAAAAATTTAAGTACTTTAATATATTTTATTTTAATAAACATTTCACGAAAATTAAATGTAATAGTAAAAATTAATACGGATATATTTTTAAAAAGACTAAAACATTAAACCTATTTAAAATTTTTGTAACAAATAGCTATATTTTAATTATTTTCGTTTATTATTTTGTCAATTTTATTAAACAAATTTTTTATTCCTAGGATTAAATTTTTATGATCAATAAACATTTTTTCCCGACTCTTATATTGTTTAGTACTTTTAGAAAAATAATGATTTCTTAATATACGTTCAAGAATATCTAAAAAGCGTTTATCAGTGCAAATTTCAATATCATTTAATCGATCCGAATCTTTATAAATTTTCGTGTCTTTTAGATAAAGTAGCTGATTCAATAATTTTGTCATTACAGTTAAAATAGTTAAAGCTTTATTTTCGTATGTTTCGCGAATGTATGTAACCAAGTCATTCATTGCCTTTTTTCTTTCTTTATCATTAAAATAGTCATAAATTTTGAAAATTTCATCCAAGTCATGCATTTCAAAATCATAATCTCCCATAAAGCGAACTGTATTATCAAATATATTGGTTTTTCTAGATATTGCAGAATCTTTAATATAATCAATATAATACGATTTAAATACTTGTTTTTTATTATAAATATCTATAATAGTTGGTGAATTAATCAATTTATAAAGATCTAGATTATTATCTATTTTATTTTCGAATAACTCTGAATCTAAAAAATGTAAAATTTTCCATCTCTCAAAATTATGTTCAAATGATTTACATTGAAAAATATCTAAAATTAAATCAAAAACTTCGTAAAATAGATTCTCGTTTTCAAATTTTATATTAAAAAAAATTTGCAAAATTTTTTTAATAAAATACATAAAGGGTAAGCTTAAAAATATATTTTTTTAAATACTCTAATATACAACAACATATTAGTATTTGTTTAATTATCTTAATTTACAACAACATATTAGTATTTGTTTAATTATTTTAATTTACACCAACAAAATTAGTATTTGTTCAATTATATTAATTTACAATTATATGTTTAGTATCCTTTAATATTTAATATATTTTATTCACTACTTTTATTTATAAGAATATATACAATATTTTTCAACGGTTTAAATTTCTAAATATTTACCATATTTTAATTTTAATTTAATACTTGTTTTCTTGAATTAAAACTTTACAACTTTTTAGCTATTAAATTTAGAAAAATTTAAATTATATTTTTGTCTTTTAGAACTATTTTATAAATAACTAATGGATTTTGTAAAGAAAATTATGTCTTTCTTAATTTATATTTTCTAACAAGTATATAATTATAAACTTTTCACACAATATCAGTTTATGAATTATTTTAAAATTTATATTAATTACTTTGTGTTTTAAACTTTTTTGTATTAAAAGTGACGTATGTTTTTAAGGTTAATAAAGTCGGACATTTGTTGCATTATAGTGAACTAGTTTTTAAATTAAAAGCTTTCACAAATATTTTTATTCAGAAATAACAGACATTTCATTTAAATCCAACAGTGCCATATTTATAATCCCTTTTCACATTATATAGATTTGAGGATTTCATTTCTCCTTTGAGTATTTACAAATAGCTTGTTTTTTTACATTTGAATGTCAGTAACTATTTAAGTCATATTTATTCGAAAAGTATAAAGTATTTGAATAAGCTTTAATGTACTTGTTAATAAACTCATATAAATTTTACCATACAATATTAAAACCCCCTGGATTTAATTCTTTCATTTAGAAATTTGCAATTTTTCTATGCTAGTCAAAAACAGGTAAATTTAAAAATATTATTTTTTATATTAGAAACATATAAATGGACACTATTATTTTACTTATATTATATATTTATTTTTAGTTTATTTTATACCTTAACTTATTTAATTAATTTTATTTTTTATTTGAATTTATTAGCTTACCATACGCAATACTTTAAACATAAATGTCGTTATTTTAGAAATAAATAAACTGATTTTTAATATAAATAGTTTACTTTCAAATAAGAAGCATTACAAGATATAGATTTGATCAAATTTATATTAACTACATATGGTAAAATATAATCTTTGAAGTAGCAATTTATAACACAAGAAATATTGACCTAATTAATTTTACAGTGAAATTTTATGACTAATTTAAACGTTAATTAATTAAATTTAATAAATTACTTTAGTAGGCGTATGAATACTTTTAAAAATAAATTTAAACTAATTTTTTATTTAGTCTTGAAATATCTTCGCAACATCAAATTTGATATTTTTGTATTTCTTACTTTTACGAGCACTGTACTGATTTTCATTATTATGTTTTGAAAATTAATTTTAAGTATACTAAAAAGACTCTTAAGAATTATTATCATAGTACTTAATCTGTTAAGAATAATATTTACTATAAAGTTTTGAATGTGTTTATACCAGCTTAAATCATATTGTCTTAATATTAGTAATGAAAATAACTTCCTGATTTTAATTGTATAAGTATTTTTTCTGTAAAAAATCAATATCAAATTTAAAAAGCAACAGCTAACAATCTCCACGAAACTAAAAACTTTTACTATTTTCATAAAACTTTCTGTTATACTAAATATTGAATTTTTCAGTTTTAATACCAAAGTTTTAATATTTTTGACATTTAAATTCCTAAATACGCTCGATACTTTTGTTTTTAATAAGTGAAAACTCTCATTTGTAATATAAAAACAATTGTTGTATAATTTTGTTATGGCTCTTGATAAACTATATGTCCCACGTGTTATATTGGTTTTAATACAATTATAACAACTTTTAACTCCTACAATTAACTTGTAATAAATATTATTATAATATGCCTGATTTATAATTATTGTTTTGATAATACTAATTCGTTCCGCTGCAACCTTAACTGTTTTTAGTATAAAATATGAGATTTTATCTTGAAAAATATTTTTTGTAATACTTTTGAATACAACTGACAGGTTAAAAAATAATTTTTGCAATTTTAACCTACTCTCGCGTAAAAATACTCCAGAGCTAAACAATAAGTTTTTGAATGGTGCAACAACATACTTTTGTAAATAATCTCTGAAAGACATTACCGTCCGTACTCTTATGATTCTCTCTTCTTCATTAGTGTTTACTATTCTCATAATTAATGAATCTTTTTTTCTTATCAATGATAATTCAACGATGTCGTTATTGGTCATTGATGTAATTATATTAGACACATAAGTAACGTCTCTGTTAATAGAAAATATATCATTGCAAATGTTTGTCAATGTAAATAGCAAGTTTCCAAATATCATGTTTGTTATGATAAAAATTTAATTTATATTTAAATATGAAACAAATATCAACAAACAGTAGATTTTAATAATTGATAAAAATTCTAAAAATCGTGTTTTAACAATTTTAAGTTTGACAAAATTTATTTGCATTTTTTTGTTATGTCATTTGTTTCAGATTAAAGAAAAAAACAAAGTCATGTATTTTAATTTCAATCAACCAAATTTTTTATCTATAATTTTAAAATACATGTTCTTATTAAGTAAAACTCACTTTTAAGATTTAAATTAAACTATAATTGACATATCTTACTGAAAATACAGCTTATTTATTGTACTGTAAATTTCACTATAAAATATGGTTAAAAAAATTAAACCGCACCATAATTCTTTATATATAATACCAGATTAATTTTTTATCCTTTCTAGATTTTCAATTAGTTAAAATTCGTTAATTAAAAATTAATTTGATTTTTTTTTATTATATCTTTAACTCTCTGGTAAATCCTGAAATATCCTAAAGCAATGCTATTAAAAAGTTTTAATATATTATTTAAATCATTTAAATTAATATAGACAGTATACCATAACATTATTAAAAGGATAAGTAGTCAAAATAAAATGATGCTAATATGATTACAATAGTATAATTTAAACAAATAAATCGTAATCTAGCTTAATGCCAAATTTAATATTCAAAATTGTAAAAAATTATAAGTTTATACAAAGTCTTCAACTAAAATAATCGTTGAGTTGATTACAAAAAAAGTATTATTTTTTTTTAACACTTAAATCGCTGCTCTAAATGCTATGATAAATAAAAATTTGTCAATGTTAAGATTGTAATAATATTCTAATTATAGGGATAACATTACATCACTAAACTGATTAAATTTAAAATTTAGCAGTTATGACGGATAATAAGTTATCAGTACCTTAACTTTAATTTAAACTATTTTTTTTATTTGCTAAGAAATTGTCGATTGCTTTTCTTAAGTTTACATTTGCAATATTAAAAATTTTATTTTAATTTCTTTTGTTTAATATTACTATTTGAGAAAGAAGTTGTATTTTTTATATTAATTTTTCGAATTTTATCAGTTTATATTTTCTTTAAATTTGAATTACAGGTCTTTATAAACAGACAATAAACTATATATTATTATATTATTAATTTTGTTGTTTTCATAAAGATATCAAAAAAGTTGAGTTATTTTGAGAAAAATAAATATAAATTTTTAATTACAAGTTCCAGTATTTTGAACGCACTGGGTTTGCACGGCTTTTGTCGGTACCGCAACAGGAAGAGAAATAGCGCTAGCTTTATTCATCAAATTTCCATTTGATTCACATAAATTTTGATTCAAAAAAGTCCCTACATCTTGACAATCCATTTTTCCTGATTTTCTTGCTAATTCAACTCCATTTTCCCTTAGAACAGTGGTCGGGTAGCCTCGTACATCAAACCTGTCACAATCACAAACACTACAATTTACTTTTTGGATTGTAATTGGCACTCCTTTGGCTGCGGCATTGTCAGCTATTTTTTCCATTATAGGATGGTATAACTTACAAAATCCGCACCAAGGCTGGTAGTACATTGTCAATACAATACCCTTATTTATAACATCACACCCTTCGATTGTTTGAGAAGCACAAAAAGTAATTAGATTGAGTAAAACAAACATATTTTTCATTAATAAATTTAATTTATATCTAAAAAAATTGATTGTTACAAATTTATCAAAAACTTGGCAGAAACGAGAGAAATTAAAATATAATATTCGGTACAACTATTTATATTTTCTTTAAGAGTAAGTTTAAATTAAACTTATTTAGTATTAAAAAATTTAGGAACCAATAAAAAATTATTTTACAGAATTTATTAAAACGACTTTGACAGTTGAGTAACAACAGATTGTTTACAATAATGGAATAAAATACTTCAAAATATTTTAAATCTTAACATGTATTTATTAACTAATCTTTAGTAGATTTCATTGGCTTTGATGGTGCACTTGGTTTTGATAAACATGTATGCACTTCTCTTAGAGCTAATTTTTTTAATTCTCCTTTCAGTAATATTTCAAATGCTGCTACAATTTCATCAGCACCTACGGTCTGTTTGCTTACTTTCTTAGAAAATTCAGAAGCAACCTCTCCACAACTTGAAATTATATCATAAGCGATAGCACATAAAATAGCAGTAGCTTGACTTGTAAGAAATACTGAGTTATCAGGATTTATATCTTTAGCAATTCTTTTTATAGCTGATTTAAATTGCATACCTGAACATAAATTAGACATTTTCTTTTTTTTCTTCTTATCATTTTCACCACCTTGCTGAGTATTAATTGGTGCTTTACCTGTATTTTGTTTAGGTGCTTTGTTCATTGGGGTCTTTAAATTTTTAAAATTTATAATTTTTGGAGGTAAAAATAATAAGCATCGGAAAGGAACGGAGGGAAAAAATCAACAAATAAAAAAAATAGAACAAAAAATTTAACAAATCGAGTGAACTATTTTACTATTGAAAACCAAAAGTGTTTAAAAATTAAAATTTAAATAAACAGATTTTATTATAGAAATGCATAAACTAAATAAACAAATCTATAATAAAAATGCATAAACTAAATAATAAAAGTTATTATATAAGTGCATAAACTAAATAAACAAATCTATAATAAAAATGC
Source organism: Cotesia chilonis (assembly GCA_018835575.1). Classification (NCBI taxonomy): domain Eukaryota; kingdom Metazoa; phylum Arthropoda; class Insecta; order Hymenoptera; family Braconidae; genus Cotesia; species Cotesia chilonis. Next base: position 106,234 of record RJVT01000133.1, read on the forward strand.
ATAAACTAAATAATAAATTTTATTGTATAAGTGCATAAAAAATGTAAACAGTTTTAATAACCTTTTTTAATTTAAAATTTACTCTTGATCACTATCTTCTTCAACTTCACTATTAGACTCCTCTTTGGACATGTACTCAGATTCTTTTTTTTCTTTATTAATCTTATCGGCTTTTTCTTGATACTCTGCTTTTTGTTCATCTGTATAAGACTTCCACTGTTTACCAAGTGCAGAAGCAACATCTTTCATCATAGGCTTATCTTCTCCCTCTCCTTGAGTAGCAAGAATAGGATATTGTTCTTTAAAAAAAATATTGTAAGCACTTTGAGTTGATCTCTTCTTTCTACCGCCAGATTTGCTTTGAGAAGCCAATGCTTCTTTCTGTTTTAACCATTCCTTATAATTATCAGTCTTCTTATATTCATCAAACTCCTTCTGATAAACTTCTTTTTCTTTTGTATAATCATTTCTAAAGACTTCTTTATCTTCTTCACTTATATTCTTCCACATTTCACTTAGTAATTTACCCTGCTGCCCTACTGGCATTGATTGTAAAGCAGGATCTTTCTTCCTTTGTTCCTGACCCCATTTTAAGTAAGGAGTCAAGGGGGCTTTTGGTGCATTTAAATCCTTAAGCTTTTTAGGAGTTCTTTTTTTCAAATCCTTAGCTGCATTTCTAGTGGCCATATGGGGCTAAAAACCAAAAAAATATAAAGCTAATATGGCGGTTTAACGGAATTGAAAATATCCCTATTTTTAACTTATGAATGAAGACAAAAGATTATTTAAATCTTCTCATGTCATTTTTGCTTATGAAAGAATAAGAATTAATAAACTTATTGACAGACTTAACAAAAATGGGGAAAATATACCAAGACTGAAATCTTTTAGAAATTTTTACGTTGACTATTTATTAGAAAAAAAAATTGAAAAAACTTGACTTATAAAGAAATTAAAAATCAAAATGAATGTAAAAATAATTGTACAGAAAAAGATTGTAAAAATGTTTTGTGTGAAATAAAATATTATGACACTTATATTAAATACATTGACGATTTTGCGCTTTGTTTTATTAATGATTACAAAAATCGTACGGAAGAAATTGAAGAAATAAATGCATCAATACAATTAGATCAATATAAATTTAGATCTAGTGGGTTTTTTCAATTTATTAAACATGAAATTTGGAATATTGATCTTTCTAAAAATAAAGATTTCCTTTTAGATTCCTTAATTCTTGAGTGGTATGATCTTACAGAAAGAAAGAAGAAGAAGTTTTAGAAAGCTCGGAGCGAAAAGATTGAAATTTCGAAAAAATATTAAAGAAGTATGAAAAAAGATAAACATATCATAGATAATTTATTGATATCGATATTGGTTGGGATAGCAATGAAGAATGGGTTGATTAATATTTTATTTTAAAAAATTTAGGACACATAGCTCAACGGCAGAGCGTCGGTCTACGGAACCGAAGGTTGAGGGTTCGAATCCCTTTGTGTTCGAATTTTTAAATATTAAATTATCCATTTTTGTCTTTTAATATTGTAAAATAGTATTCCTATTATACTTATTATTAGTCCTGTATAGTTTATACTGTTCAATTCTATTTCTTTTTTAATTAAAGACACAATTATTATTACTAATCTTTTATAATACTATTATACTCAAAAATACGACACTAGTTTTGAAACAAGTGTACTTTTAATATTGTAAAATAGTATTCCTATTATACTTATTATTAGTCCTGTATAGTTTATACTGTTCAATTCTATTTCTTTTTTAATTAATAGTTTATACTGTTCAATTCTATTTCTTTTTTAATTAAAGACACAATTTTATACTAATTCTTATAAATACTACTTATACTCAAAAAATACGACACTAGTTTTTTGAAACAAGTGTAAATTCAGAACATATTAAGAGAAAAGATAGGACACCACTTCCTATAATAAATCCCATATTTTTTATAGCGGATCTAGAACTATTAAAAAATTCTGATTGTAAATTTCATAAAATCCTTCACAATAGTAAGACATAGCACATAATAAAAATGAAATAGGAAGACTTAAATCTCTAATAGTTCCATACAAACCTCCTTTTTTTATTCCTCTTTTTTGTAAGAGGTATTGGATAAAGGCCCACCTGAAACCAGCCATAAAAGACGCAAATGAAATGATCCCAAAGCCTGTAAAATCAAAGTTTGAGTTTTTAAAAGATGTCATGAAAACTCCTAGACCTATTGAAAATATAATAATAAACAATTGTATCGAAGGTTGTTCTATACCAAATGCCATTCCTGATAGTAAAATGAATACTGGAGCAGAAGATTTAACCATTGTGTAAAAAGCTAAAGAAACATTTCTTAGGGAAAATGAACTTAAGCCTATATCTATTGCTCCAGAAATAGCACATGGTATTGTAGAATACATAAATTTAGAATCTTTTACGTAATTTTTATTCATCTTTATTATTAAAGAGCTCAGAATAAAATGAGTCAAGTTTTGAACAGAGCTTTTAAAAAGTGGAAATCTAAAGTTATAAGCAGTTTTTGATAAAAAATAGGTAGTAAAAAATCCCAGTCCTAAGGATGTTATATAATACAATGTTATTAATATTAAAATTTGTATTGTTTTATTCATTTTTGTTTATATTTAAATTTTATAATAAACAAAGTTTCAAACAACAAATTTTAATTAATTTAGTATTGATTATTCTTTTTTATATTTTTGATAGTAAATGTAATATGTTGAATAAAGTAAAATTTTAAACCTTTAGTTACGTTAAATATTTAATTACGTTATGTTAAATATTTATATAGTACACATTTAGTATATGTTAAATATCAACCTTTGTTATGTTAAATATTCAATTTAGTTATGTTAAATATTTATATAGTACACATTTAGTATATGTTAAATATCAAATTCAATATTATGTTAAATATTCACATTTAGTTATGTTAAATATTAATATACATACAACTATATAGAAAATATTAATACTATTAAGTACTAAATGTGTACTATATAAATATTTAATATTTGACTTTACATTTATAACTTTATGTTTTTTTTAGTAATCTTGGCTTGTAAAATATAGAAAATTCTTAAATTTCTATAAATAAATTTTTTTCTTTTACCCCTCGCTCTCAAAGTTTTCGGCTTTGATCAAGTGTAGTATCTGTTCTAGTCAGTTTAATCTCTGACTTATCCGCAAGGAATATAATTTTAGAAAAGTAGAGATATAAATTAGGAGATGTGCTTGCATAATCACTGATTTTTATAGATCTCTGGCATCTTTTTGATGCATTTTTAATTAATTTTTTCCCCTTTTATGATTTATAGTGAAATTGTAATTGGACCTCCTGGAAGTGGTAAATCCACTTACGTTCAAAATAAAGCTATTGACTTGGCACACAGGAATCCATTTCTAATAAATTTAGATCCTGGTAATATACATACTGGATTGTATGATTATAACATTGGCACCTCTGTAAAAGAATATCAATCTGTAAAACAAAAAGGACCCAATGGAAGTACAAAAGATATTTTACAGAATTTTGTGTTAGATATTGAAAACTTTTATTTTACAGTACTAGATGGAAAAGAAAATTATTTTTTATTTGATTTACCAGGACAAGTGGAATTTTTTATAGCAGGAGATAGTTTGACAAAATTAGTCAGTTTTCTAACTAAAAAAAATATTAATGTGGTTATAGTAAATTTAATAGATTTAGTTTTTTTTAATACTTCTCTTCTTTCATCATATCTTTTTACTTATATTTCTATTTGTAGAATGGAAGTCCCATTTCTCTGTGTTATAAGCAAATGTGATAAAGTCAATTCTTATGATATGAAATTTACTTTAGAAGAAATTAGTACTTTAAAAGTTCTAGAAGTTCTAAAATCAAATAAAAAATATGAAAAAATAGTATTAGATTTCTTAAATGACTATTTTGTGTACAATTTTCAACTTCTCAATTATGATGATAAAAATTTAAAAAATCTTTTACAATTTAATATTGACAAATGTAGCGGATATTGCTATAGTGATGATTTTGATTATAAGGAATCTTATATCAAAGATATAAAACCTTAATATCAATAAACTAATTTTTTTAGATCTCCTTTTTTATTTATTGGTTTGTTAATTAAATAAATTTTAATAGGATATTTTTTTAATGGATAAAGTAGAAATCTGTTGCAAAATATGTTATTCAGTAGAAGACTCTGAAACAGAACAAAATGAACTTGTTGCGCCTTGTAATTGTAAGGGATCTTTACAATATGTTCATCGCAATTGCCTAAAGATGTGGAGATATAAATCAAAATATTATAGTGTAAAAAAATGTCTACAATGTGGAATGTATTATAACATCAAAGATGAAGTATGTCCTAATAGTATTATTATTTTTATATTAACTTCTCTAATATTATTTACAGTACATTTATTAATATCACTTGTACTTAGATTTTCTATATCTTCAACATATTTTTTTAAACATGAAATCAAAATAGACACTTTTTTATATGGAAATGAGCCACATATTTCATTTTCCAGTATAAACTTACACATGACTACATTTTTAACTTATATTCTACTTTTTAAAATGGTATTTTATAGTAACTTTTTATCAGTTTTTAATTTTATTTTTACCTATTGGCGAATTATTCAATTAGATTTTTTTATAGACAAGATCTTATTCTTTTTATTGTGTCTTTATTATTATAAACAAATATATGATACATTATATAATAGATTAGAACATTTTTATGTTTTGTCAAAAGAAAAACAATTATAATATAAGTAGATGACGTCATAATAAAATTTTTAATAAAGTTATCTTTAATTGTCTAAAAACCAAAGTATATAATATTATCAGTTAATCTTTAATTGTTATAAATGTAAATTAATATTATTAGCAAATTGTAATAACAGTTAATCTTAATTGTCTAAAACCAAAAAAATATATAATATTATCTAAGAATTGTAATAGTATTTCTATTAACTGATATTTAAATTTCTATAACAAATAGTATAAAGATTAACTAAATTCAATCTTATATAATAAATTTCACTTACTTAATTACGTTTATTTTTTATAGTTACTAATATAAATATTAATATGTAAAAAAGATTATATAAAAGTTCAAATGTTCTTAACGAAGTATAAATATACAAATAAATAAGAAATTCACCAAAATAGTGTGAATATAAAAATTTCCGCAGTTTAAAAACAAAGTAATGTGTAATAAAATGGAAAAGATTTAAAATAATAAAAATATTTAAATTAATTTTTTTTACATTTTTTACCTGAAGACTGATCATTAAGTAATAAACAATACCATGAAAAAATTGTATAAAATTCATTTTACTTTTTTTATATGGGAAAATTAGACACTCAATTATCCGTCTTACAATGTGTATCATATAAAAATTATAGTTTCTTATAGCAATATTAAATAGCAGACAAGATAAATAAAAAAATATAAAGAAGTTTTTTGTGATTCCTGTTTTAATGTGACCGTGTCTTGAAAAGGAAGTAAATGAAGATAAAAATGTGCAGATAGGCAAAAATAGGAAATATATTTTTTGTAATTTTAAAATCATGGGCATTTACAAATTGAAAAAATTAAACTGTCTGTATTATGTTAAATTATTTTATAAGTATTTTGTAAGAGGCTTTTTCAAATATAATATTAATTCTACAAATTGAACTTTCTATTATAATATTAATTCTACAAATTATACTTTCTATTATAAACATTAATTTTACAAATTGAACTTTCTAATGTAAACATTAATTTTACAAATTAAGCTTTCCTAATATAAACATTAAATATATAAATCGATTTATTTTATAGGAATTTATCTAAGAAATATAAATACATAACATAGTAAATTATCATTGTAGAAGAATTTTACATTACATAATTTATTGAATATAGTTGTATATGACTATATAATACATAATTTTATAAATTTATATCAGTCATATTAATAAATAAGATATTGTCTTATTATTTCTTCAAGAGACATATTATCTCTTTATTTTCATCCCCTGTAATGTACGTTGACTTGACATTATTTACTGATAAAATTAAGAAAACAGAAAATATTTATTTATTAGTATCAACTAATTATTCATATATGGTACAAGAAGTATATGACAATATTTATAATATAAACTCAAATATAAATATTTTTATTATTAGTTCTGATGAAATCATTTGTCCATTAAAACACAAAAATATGGAGATGGTAATTATTTTGGGAATTGAATGTCCTGAACATAATTTTGAAAATAAAATATGTCTTAGTGATAAATTATCAGAAGAAGAGATAAGAAATCTGAAAAGTTATAAAAATGTTATTTATGATAGTACATTTTCTAAATATAAAAATCCAATTTTAGTAGAAAATCAAGAATTTTTAGTGGTTACAAAAAATTCTTCTTTTTTACGATATTACACACGAATTGCAAATGTAAAATCTTTTTTTAATTTGGAAATTGAAGACAAAATGCAATTTCTAACTCGAAGGATAAATTTGGCAGAAATTGCGAAAAATAATAAAATTTATGCAATAATTTTTGTGCATGAAAGCTACAAAAACACAGCTATTAAAATAAAAAAAGCTTTAGAACAAACAGGAAGATGCGCTTATCTTTTATTTCTTAGAAATGTAAGATATTCAAGACTTATTACTATAGAAAAAATCGATACATTAGTTTTAATTGATTGTCCTTCTTTTGATAATTTTAATATTGACGTCACCCTACCAATCCTTTCTCCATTTGATGTTCAATATATTCTTACAAAAAAATGGAATCAATTTTACAAAATTAATAATTTTAATGTAGAGATAGAAAACACAATTGATAAAGAAATTTGTAAATACGAAGGAGCGGGTAAACTTATTTTAGAAAGTGATTTTTTCGGATTTCAATATTTAAATGAGGAAGATGATTTAGAGATTTATGAAGGGAAAAAAGGGATTGCTGGTTGTTATGAACATGAATAAATATATTAGAAATTATTTTTTATGTGATTTCTAATTTTTAAATTCGTAATATATTATTTAAACTTTTTGTTTTGTTATGTTAGGCGAATTTTCTAATATTGTTAACATTTTCTGTTATATTGTAAACATTTTTTTCAGTAGACACATTTTTTTTATACAATTTATATTTCATTAGACACATTTAATATTTCATTAGACACATTTAATATTTCATTAGACACTTTTATTATTATATTCATTAGACACTTTTATTATTTATTACGACCTTTCTTAATTATTGTATCATCAAATATGTAATGTATTATTTCATTGTCAACAAATTCATCAATAACAATTTGATCTTCATTTCTTTGTTCCATTGGGGATATTTTTTACCCCCAAATATGTTTGTTATACTACTATGTATTTTAAAAGCCTTAGCTTCCGGAAAAGATTATCAAACAATACTTGAAACTATAAAAAGATTACATAAAAGTACGGAATATACTACAATTTACGATTTATTTAATGTTTACAGTTTCACTCCTATTTTCAAATACAGAAAAAATTTGTAAAATGTCTTACTGCTAAAAATACCCCTCCTCGTATAAATTTACCTTTAAAAGATTACAAAGAACTTATTACAGCTTGTTTTAATATTTTAAAAAACAAGAGATCTTTATATGAAGATATTCTCAACAATAGGTATTTGATGTTTGATGATGCTAAAAACTATACTAATTCTATTTTTATGATTGTAGCTTCTTTATTGGCATTAGTTGTTACTGCAGATGTAATTTTATACTGTTACAGGTTTGCTAAATATTGTACATTAACAGCTGATGAAATTAATACTGAAAAAAATAAGAAAAAGAAAAAAACTAAAAAACAAGCTGTCATGTCAAATATGTCGAAACCTGACATGTATTTGTTCATGGGATATAAAAAAATAACTGCTTTTTTTACTAAATAAATTTTTTTATATTAAATAACTTAGTTTTTATATTGTAAAGTTAAGTACCAAAAGAGTTACGATACATATTTAAATAGATTTTTATATTGTAAATAAATGTCATTTAATATTTACTATTGTATTGTTAATTATAATAGTTGATCTATTATATTAATAATTACTATTATATTAATAATTTACTTATTATACTAATAATTTATTTATTATATTGATAGTTATTATTGCTTTATATGTTACAGTAATATTATCTATTATATAATATTATTTATATCAAAAATTAATTGTTATTGCATCGATTATATTGAAAATTTATTAATTATATTGATAGTTATTATTACTTTATATGTTACACTAATAATTTATTAATTATATTATATTCACTACAAATATATTATTATTACAAAGACTATTAATTTATATTTACTACAAATCTATTGTATTACACTATTAATTTATATCAATATATTTTATTCATTTACTTTTTAAAAATCCTAATAGGTTATTTTTCACTTTACAAATATTATCTTTGTCATCTTCAATCTCTATATTAATATTAACATACACTGGACAATGATCACTCCCAAACACCTGATCTAATATATCTGCATAAATAACTACATTAAAAAATTTTATAGGTACAAAAATATAATCAATACGGCTACCTAAATTTATTGTCCTTAAATTCAATTGTGTATTCCAACATGTATATTTTTCAAATCCACAATGAAAAATTCTATAAACGTCTATATGAGACATTTCAAGTATAAATTTTAAAAGCCATTTTCTCTGATAGGTACTATAAAAAAATAGGCATAATGTTGAAACATCATCAATTAAATAAGGAAAATCTGTTTGAGTATAGTGTGTCTTTTCAATTAAATTCATTTTATAGTCAATATCTTTATTTTTATTTTTTTCTGATAAATTAATTGAAAAATTTTGTAGGTGACGAATTGATAAAAAAATATATTTTAGGTACATAGAATTATAAGATGTAAAAAATAAACTTATATTTTTTCCAAATAAAAAATTTTCGCGCATTTCTATATCTTTAATATTAATTGTATCATCCCTGGATGCCACTTTACAAAAATTTTCGCGCATTTCTATATCTTTAATATTAATTGTATCATCCCTGGATGCCACTTTACAAAAATTTTCTAAAAAATTTGAACTACTAAAAATTTCCGGAAATTCATTTAAAATTTCAATTTGCTCCTCTCTATTTACATTTTTACGATTATAAACTTTATTATATTCATTGTAATATATATAATGATCAAGTATACTGTAAACAGCATTCATATCACCTAACACAATTAAATTGTCGTATTTTTTTATAAATTCATAGATATCTTTGTAAAATTTAATAACGGATTCTTTTGTTTTTAACCCATTAGGATCAAAAAAAGGACAATACAAATTAAGAATCATAAATTCCTTATGATCAGTTAATATTGATCGACCATTTTCTGAATAAGGTACTTTAATGTCATGTTTTCTGCAATACAATTTTTTTGAAATTATTGTACTAACTCCATATACCCCATTTTTGTACTGATTGATATTGTTTAAAGTAATATAATCTTTTAGTGTTTTAAACTCTTCCATATCTTTTTTACAACATTTTGTTTCTTGTAAACACAAAATATCAACTTTTAAAATGTTTAATAAGTAGTCATTAAAAGACATATTGTATTTTTGTTTTACGAATTTAGAAAAAGATTTAATTCCATTTACGTTAAACGACATTATTTTCATAGGGGAAAAATTTATTTACAATGAAAAGCCTAATAATTTATCAGCCTCAGATAAAACCCTTACAGTTTTTTCAATATCATTTTTCGTATGTGCACTAGACATACATAATCTTATTCTTCCATATAAAATCGGCGCACCAGGGTATCCAACTATTACTATCGCTATACCTTCTTCTCGACATAACCGCGAAATTTCGCACAATTTAGCGGGATGAGAAATTACTATCGGTATAACCGGAGAGGCATCGTCACCTAAAATAAATAAATTTAATTTTTTAAGACCTTCCCTCATAAGTGTAACATTTCTTCTTAATGTTTCTAACTTTTTTAATCCTAAATTACTATATTTAATGATTTTTAAACATTCTAAAATTTGTCTTGTAACCACTGGAGACATCTGATCGCCAAATCTCGAAAAATCGCTATATACTCTAAAATGATTTATAATTTTTTTAGAAGCTGCTATGTAACCACCCATTCCTGCAAAGCTTTTAGTAAAAGTTCCCATTAAAATATCTACATCATTAAAATCTACGTTATGATACTCACAAACTCCTCTACCAGTTTTACCAAGTGCACCAATTGAATGCGCTTCATCGATAAAAATGTAAAATTTATATTTTTTTTTTAATTCAATTAATTCCTTAAGCTTTAAAATTGTACCTTCCATCGAATATATTCCTTCGACAATTACTATTATTTTTTTCCAAGATCGGTGTGTTATTGGTTGACCTTGTGAAATATTAAAAATTAAACGTTGTTCTAAATCTTCCATATCGTTATGTTTAAAAGTTTGTACGACTGCACGACCCATTTTTAAACCTGTAATGATCGATGCGTGGTTTAAAATATCACTCAATACCAACGTGCCTTCATTTAACATGCAAGGAATATTTGATGTATTAGTCCCATACCCCATCGAAAAAACAACACAATCTTCTTTATGTAAAAAAGAAGCAAGTTCTTGTTCCAATTTAATGATTAATTTATGTCTACCTATGTCTCGTACGGGAGCGGCTAAATTAATAGGATATTTTTTCATAGTTCGATACAATTTTTTTATTATTTTTTTAGAAGTATCTCCAAAACCTAAGTAATTATAAGAACCAAAATTTATAAGCTCTTTAGATTCTTTTGTTATTATAAAATTATCAGATTTTTCTCGAATTCTTCTATAACATTTATTATGCGTCCAGGTTTACCGTTAACGGGGAAATTTACACAATCAGATATTCTTTTAAGGCATGTTCTACTATAAAAAGATTGTAAATCATTTAAAATTGGTCTTTTTCGTGAGTATTTAAAACAGATTAGTTTTCTTGTTATGTCTCTAATGTATCCGATGCCTAATATAATGAAAAATGATAAATAGGTAGTTAATAAGGAAAATTTTTTGTTTGTTTTTGTATACATTAAGGGTATAAACAGAAAGTTGAGTTTATACGACTTTATCTTAAGTACAATTGTATCCTTTAAAAATGTGATATTTTTATCATTTCAGATTATAAAATTGTAATTTGTAAATTTTTAATAAATAAAATTTCTTTTTAATAAATTCTTTAAAAATTTAATTTAAAAAAATTACAAAATTGATCGATTTTCAATATATAAAAAATTATACTTTTTATATAAAAGTTGTTTAACAAACCCTTTAAAATGCGCTTTTTTTTAATATATTTAATCAGTTGTCTGTATAGCACAATTATTTCGAAAAAAGCCAAGAATTTAGTTTATCCATCTCTAATTTATAGGTTGAAAAAAGTTTCAAATGCCTTAATAGACAGACCTGCTACAGAATTTATAGATGACGTAGATTATTATCATTATAGTTCATATTTTGTTATGCATGCTGTTTTTAATAAATACAGTCTAGACGAGGAAACAAGAGGCAAGTTTGATTTTTTTTATGATTTTGTTTACAATAAAATTCATATTAATAAAGAATGTAATCGGGTTGACTTTTATAGTTTTTTTTACCTTAAATGTAAAAAACAATTTATGGAAAGAACAAACCTACAAGAAATTAGTGATTTTACAAATTTACAATTATTGTTATTTTTAAAAGAGAAGTTTTCGACTGTTATGTTAGATAAATCGTATGCAACAGAAATTTATGGTCTTTTGTTTTATGTTTATACTTTGATATTTTATTGTCACAATAATGCAATTTTTGATTCATTGATAAACTTTTCAATTGTTTACGTCATTATTGACAAATCTACTTTTCTTGATTTAGATTATGTTTACTATTTAATAGAAAAGATATTAGATAATATTTGTCCTTTAATTCATCTAACTGTTGACTATCAAGTATATAAATCTATAATATTTAATAATAAATGTAAAGATATTGACCAAGTAAAATATACGTTAATATATTTTTTGGAACACTCGTTTAAATTTCAAAATGTAAATTTGACTATAAAAAAAGAAGAAGATGTAGATAGAAGAATTGTTAACTTAATAGAGATGTTTTATTAAATATGTTTATTGTGTCATTACTAAATTCTAGTAGATTGTATAATCTATAAATTCTAGTATATTGTATCATTTATAATTCCAGTATATTGTTTTGTTTAATTAAAATTTGTAATAATTATGCTGCATAAATAACAAAAACATTTTTTTAAGAATGATGATATTTTTTTACGGGTAAATATATTTTAATGAAATTCAAAAACCTATTTTAAATTTTTAAAATTCAAGGCTTTAACATAACAATGTAAATAAATATATTATTATTATAATTAAAGTTATAGATATACTAGGTAAATTTAGTAGTACTCATTAAGTTAAAATAACTGAAATTTTAGTTTTAAATATGCTAAAAATATATTGTAAAAGCCATTAGATCCATACCACTTATTTAAAACACAGTCTAATGAACCTTTAATTTTGTGTCAATCTTGTTAATTACTACACTTATAAAAATTAATAATAAACGATTAAAGAGTAGTTAATTTTAGATTAGTAAATCTATTGTTATTTTGTGATTTGGCTATGTAAATATTCTTTAACATATTTATTAGATTTCAGTATAGCTACTAGTCACAAACTAAGAAATAGTTAATAAATGCTATTACAATTTTAGATTCATTTTTTAATTAAGTATATATTTTAGATTCATTTTTTAATTAAGTATATATTTTAATTTATTTTTTAATAAATTATATATTATAATTGAAATTTAATAATTTCATGGGAGATTAGCTCAGTGGGAGAGCATTAGACTGAAGATCTAAGGGTCCCGGGTTCGATCCCCGGATCTCCCAATTTTTTTTATTTTTTATCCTTATAAAAGGTTATTTTTTTCCCCTTAATGACATCTACAGAATCTGAAGGACAATTTGAAGGTCTTATTGCTGATTTGAAAGATAAAGTTATATCTATTGAAATATTAGAAGGTTCTGATTCCCATTTTAAACAAGAAACAGAAGGTACATCACCTGATCAATATAACCTTATTCATTCAATTACTGAATCAGACGTACCTGTTGGTATACAAAATATTAAATATGATGGACTAAAATATATGTTTTTGAAAAATATAGAAGATGAAGGAAAATCCCCTGTGTATCTTTTTATTTCTACAGATACTGATAAACAAGGTATGAAAAGAGGAATGTTTATAACTGCCTTTTATTGTTACTCCCTAATTTTTACATTTGATTTTAAGAAGCTAAATAATACAACAGCTAAAATTATAAATGTCCTGGATCAATACCAAGCAGAAGAATAAAAAAAATAAAATTATTTATTCAGAAGCAACAAGTTGTAATTCTTTCATTTTTTTCTGAGCTCTTTTATTTGATCCTAATCTTCTTTTAAGGAAAATAGTAGCTCTGGCTATATCTTTTAATTTCAAAATACTAATAGCTTTACTTTCATAAGGCGCAAATCCACTTATTTCTCGTACAAGATTTTTAGCAAATCTTTTTTCCTCTATTCTAGCAGAATTTTTTTTATATTTTGGTAAAATTTTTGGAATGTTAAGTTTTGTCACTTGATGGTGAACTTGTATTTTTTTTAGACCTCTTCTCATTTTAGGGGGTCAATTTATAAAAAAAATATTTATCTTCTTTTATGAAATGTTAATAATTATGTTTTAAATATGTTTGTATAAAGTGTAATAAATTTTATTACAAAGTATCTATAATTATGTTTTTAATTTGTTATTTAAACTTAAATATCTAATATATGTTAATTATTTATAAAATGTTAATAAGTGTGAAGTCCTAAATATTTACCCTCTTATGAAAAGTGAAAAGGAATCCTTAAATAGTTTTCAATCAAGTTTAGAAACTAAATCTGAATTTTGTAAATGGGAAGGATGTGAAGAAGAAAACATTGAAGACTTGTTTATGCACCTTAAAAATAGTCATTTAAAAGATCAAGTAGAATATAAATGTATGTGGGTAGGATGTCCAAAGTACAATGAAGTCAGTGTATCCAAAGGGGGAGTATATTCCCACTGTAGAACACACATTCCTAATCTAACTAAATCTCATTCTATAGAGAAAAATTGGAACTGTCAAATTTGTAATATAGATTTTAAAAGTATGAGTGTTTACTACAGACATAAAAAAAAGCATCAGATTATGGAAAGAAAGAAGAGATGAATATTTTAAGGATTAGTGCATTAAGTAAATTATTAGAAGCACATAAAAAAGATAATAAAGAATTAATTAATTCAATTTATGCAAAAGGACTTACTTATAAATTTTTAGATAATGAGATTTTAGAGATAATAAAAAAATATGTTAAAGGGACAAATATTTATTCAAATTACACTGGTTGGGAGGACTATTTGTAAAATAAAAATTTAATTACTTAAATAAATAGCATTAAGAAAAATTGTTACATAGCTTTTTTTAGCATGAATGAAAGTTGTTACATAGATTTTTTAGCATTAATGAAAAGTGTTTCAATACCATTAGTAAAAGTTGTTAATAGCATTAATGAAAGTTATTGATACCATTAAATTATATTAAAGTTTTTAATCATATTAATTATTTTAAATAGCATTAATGAAAGTTTTTGAAACCATTAAATTATATTAAAAATCATATTTATAAATAACATTAATAAAACAAAATATAGAAATTATAAATTTATTATTAAAGTTTTTTATTTCTGTAATTTATCATGAATATATTTTTTATAAGCAATGTATTCTTTTTTAGTTTCTTCATCAAATGAATTTTTAATTCCATTTAATTTGCGCTTTAAAACTCTTATATTATCCCTATTATACAAAATATTATTAAACAAATCTCCTTGAATAACATTTTGTGATTTATTTCCCGAATTTCCTCTTAAAATATTTTTTACTTTTCTTTTTACATTACTTTTCTGGTTAATAATTTCATTAGACAATTGCGCAATCTCAAAATCTACTTTTAATATTTCATTATCTTTTTCATATACATTTTTATTTAACTCACACATTTTAATTAATAAAATTAATTCTGTTTCTAATTTTATAATTTTTTCTATTGCTTGAGTTTCACTACGTCTATTTTTCCTACTTGGTTTTAAAATTCTCCTTCTAAAACAAACATAAGATGGACATTCTGAGCACTCTTCTCTTATTAGAAATTTATATTTTAAATCATCTGTTATTTTTTTATATATAAACATATTAAAATTATTTTTAAGATCAAGAACTCTTCTGTTATCATCAATTTCATTTTTAAAATAATTAATAATTTCAGAATAATCACTTTCACTGATTTTTAAAGAATTCATCAATTCATAATCTTCTGATGTTTTAAAATATTCCAAATTAACGTCTTTATGATATTTACAATATATTTCTGGTATTGAAAATTATGAGGAGAATAATCTTCAACTTCTTCAATTACTGGAACTGGAATATCTCCAGCTTTTGTTTCTATAACTTTTTTTAAATGAACTTCTTTCTCTTCCTCAGCTTCCATACCAGAATCTATTGGTGGAAGAGTAAATTCATCAAGAAATGCAGGATCAATATCTTCTGCATTTACTACTTGGAATTTTTCTGTGTTATCAACTTTTAAATTTTTTTTTCCTTTTTGTGGTAGCATAAACTTATGGATATTTTAAAAAAATATAAGTGCATAAAAAAACAAAGTTATAAAAAAAACAAAGTCCATAAAAAAACAAATTGCATAAAAAACAAAGTTCATAAAAAATTGTAATTGCATAAATTTAAATAATTTTTTTATTATTTTGTAAGTTCTATAAAAAGATATTTAAAAATTCTAATTTTTTTAAACAAACAAATAAAGATAACAATACAAAAAAAAGATATAACATACTACATGTATTTTGTAACAGCAATATTTTACAGTACTAAAAAGAGACATACAATAATATTTTATAATACTAAATTAAGATTTCATAACAGAAAAATGAACATAATCCATTTTAAATAATAAATTAGAGATTTTTGTCTATAAAAGTATCTGCTAAAAAAGATAATTGTTTTACTGAAAATACAAGTCCATTTCTTTGTGCTCTAAGTTCAATCAATATTTCCAGAAAATCTAACTCACTGTGTAATTTACCGTATAAAATATCATACATAATAAAAAACCCTGTTCTTCCTACACCTGCTAGACAATGTACTAGAGGAAATTGAAATTTAGATTTTTATAATATTTATAAAAAAATTCAAAATGTAATTTATTTGGAATATTGTGATCTATCCAATTTTCAAATCTTAAAATTCTGCAATTTTCATAAATTTCATCATAAAAAATTATCTGATTTTCAAGTTTATGCACTGACGACATTTTTGGTGTTGTGACGTAATTTACATCGTTTATGCAAGATATTACAATATCAGAAATTTTCAGTAATTTTATAAATCCCTTAATATTATTTACAGGCTTAGAAGCAGCAATATATTTTTTATTAGATTTTTCTAATAAAATTAAAGAATAATTTACATATTCTCCTGATATTAATAAATCATTTTTATAAGGAGTGTAAATTGTTCTATCATTTTTTTGTATAGGTTGACAGAATGGTAAGCAAATAGAAGTCATTTTATTTAGCAGTTTTTGATATTCTTTTAATCGTAAAAGAGTTAAAAGATATTTTTTATTTTTTAAAAGTTCATTTCTTACGAGTTTCATTTACAAGGGAAAAAATGATCAGTTATAATTTTATGCAATGTATTAATATTGTATTAAAATTATTAAAGTGCCATTACAATAATTTAATACAATGACATTATATTTTGTGCATATTTCTACAATTCTTAAAGTGTAATTACAATAATATAATAAACTGTAATTATAATAATATAATAAACTGTAATTATAATAATTTAATACGATGTCATTATATTTTATGCAATTTAAAATCTGCTCATTTTTTTATGCATGTTTAAATAAAAGGAAATTTCCCTTCCAGCATAATGGAAAACATTCTTTCACAGCTAAGAAAAACAAATACAAAAAAAAAGGAAATAGAAGAAGAAACTAGCGAAATTATCGATTTATCATCTACATTAGAATCCAATTCATCTGTTATAACACCATTTACTATTATGAAATTAGATTTTGAAAGATTAAGAAATTTTAAAAGAGAAATTTATATTTCTGATATTTTAAAATCAAAAGAATATAAAATTGAAGAAATGGCAGCTTTAATTGTAAAAAAAATTGAAAAATTTTCTGATGAGATTTGTCATTTAGAAATGGTTGATGAGACTGGTTCTATAGGATGTTCATGTATGTACAGTTTAGTAAAAGATTGTGATATAAAAATAGGAAGTATATTAAAAATTAAAAGATTCAGTTTATGGAAAATAAATACAAATCATATAAATTTAGTAAGATCTAATATTATGGAGATATTTACAGAATAAACTTTTGTAATATGCATAAACTTTATTTAATGCATAAATTAATTTAATTGTTTATTTAATTATTTAATGCATAAATTTAATTTAATTGGCTATTTAATTATTTAATGCATAAATTTAATTTAATTGGTTATTTAATACATAAATTAAATGTAAGGAATCATTTTAATTATTTACCTTTATTTATAATCATAATATTTATGCAACTTTCAAATTGTATTTAGATAATGTAAATTTGTACTTAATATTATTATAAAGTTGTATTTAATGTTATTGTAAATAAATACTTAATATTATTATAAAGTTGTACTTAGATACAATATTCCTTCATCTCAAATATTATTGTAAACATGTATTTAGATTATTTCTTGTAACCCCATTAAGTATGTTTATTAATTTATTTTTAATATACTCATTTAATACAATTTATATAAACAATCAAACAAACTTAGAACTAAACTTATACAATTTCAATTACACAATTAATAATATATTATTACTTGAAGACAAGGAAGATTTATTGTACAGTAAAGATACTCCTATTACTTTTTCAGTTAAGTATTATATTTGTGATAAAAAAGGAAGAATAGTAGAAGTATTAAAAAAACCAAATGATAAAACAATTACTAATATAAATATTACTTGTAAACAGAAATTTAAGGACTTAAGACTTCTAATACTTTATGATGATAAGAAATGTACTATATTAAAAAATAATGAATGCATAATTAATGGGAAAAAGATAGTATTGACTTATAAAGATGAGGATTTATTAATTTGTATTTTAATAGGAGTACCAGTTAGTATTATAATTAATTTTTATATTTAGATTTATTATTACAAAATGATAAAAGATTGTTGTTAATATATTATATATTATTGATTTGATATACTTTAGATTATTTGTATTAAAATATTGAAAATATAGTATTGTGTTATAATTAAATATATGTATTATGATAATTGGATTATACTATTACAGTTAGATTTGTTTAAATAAGTATGATGATATATGTATTCTGATATTTTAAATTTCTAATATTGTAATTAGATTAATTTCACTTATTTAAATTATAAAAGTGTTAATAGAAATATTTTATTGTGTAATAATCTTTTCTTGTAGTACAAACTTAGACTTAATTTGTCTCTTAACTAAAATGACAAAGATATTGTTAAGTGTACACCATAAAGTACTCACAGAAGATATCAAGTTAACCCATAAAACCTTAAAGATTCTTTGCTGTATAAAATTGATTGCACTTTTAACTTTAAAAGTTGATCCTTTGATACTCTCAGCTATTTTCCCTAATATCATCAAACTTACTCCGTAAAAGGTTGAAATCAATTTAACTGTTTTGGTTTTGCAGATATAAAAGAATTTGCTAAAAGGTATATTTCTTATCCAATTTAACACGTATTCTTTATAATTAAGTGATTTTAAAATGATTATAGTAATTTTACTAACCCCACTAAAGATACTTCTTTTTACTTTATTAAGTCTTCTTAGTATGTTTATAGATCCTCTGCAGCAAATGCTTGTACTTAAATTTACTGGTTTTCTTAATACACCAAACATCGCTTTGGTATAATTTCTTAATAAACTATATATCTTTCCAATTGATATTATCCTTGTCATTGATAATGTTCTTATAATTGATAATGTTCTTATAATGATTTCTTTAATATATTAATTATTGCTTTAGTATTACTTCTTAATACATCAAATATCTTTCCAATTGATATTATCCTTGTAAATGATTTTCTTAATACATTAAACATTGCTGTAGTGTAATTTCTTAATAAACTAAATACCCATGTAATTGATTTTCTTAATACATCAAATATCCTTTTACTTGATAATATACTTATTAATAATTTTCTTAGTACACTTAATATTGCCTTAGTATTATTTCTTAACACATCAAATATCTTTCCACTTGATAATACTCTTATAACTGATAAAATTCTCATAGTTGATTTTCTTAATACACTAAATATCCTTATTATATTATTTCTTAACACATTAGATAACCTTATAGTTGATTTCTTTAATACAATAGACATTCTTCCAATTGATAATATTCTTATAGTTAATTTTCTTACTAAACTAAATATTGCTTTAGTATTATTTCTCAATATATTTAATATTCTTCCAATTGATTTTCTTACTAAACTAAATAGCCTTAAAGTATTATTTCTTACTAAACTAAATATCCTCGTAAATGATTTGTTTAATATACTGAATATTCTTCCAATTGGTTTTCTTACTAAACTAAATACTCTTATAATTGAATTTCTTACTAAACTAAATATCCTTATAATTGAATTTCTTACTAAACTAAATACTCTTAGTATTAAATTTCTTAATATATTAAATATCCTTATAACATTATTTCTAAAACACCAATTTAGAACTACAAATATTAAAATTATAATAAAATACTTGTTTTTAAACCACAACTCCCTCAATACAAAATATTTTTGACAAATCCAATTAGTTATTATAAATCCTAAATTAATAATAGAATCTTTATAGGTCGTATTTTGTGGTATCTTAAAAGGTCTTATTTCATTCTTCGAATTTTCCAATTTAATAATCAAATCATAATTTTGTCTTTCTTTTGATATATCAGGATTACTCATAAACGTAATATTTTCTGAAGCAACGAGAATATCAGTTGGAATGGTAAGTAAGCCATAGCAACTACTGGTAATTGTAAATAGCAAGTTTCCAAATATCATGTTTGTTATGATCGAAAATTAATTTATATTTAATTGTGAAACAAATATCAACAAAGATAAGAAATATTAGAAATTGGAAAATTGCTAATTTTATAATTTCTGATATTTAAGTCTATAGTAGTAAATTAAATTTAAAACAATTTTGTATCAAATCTTTATGGTAAATTTTCTATTATGCTACATCTGTAAATATTATTTATTTGTTAATTGATATTATGCTGATTTATTGAGTGATATAAATTATGCTGATTTATTCAGTGATATTGTTTATGCTGATTTATTGAGTGATATTGTTTATGCTGATTTATTGAGTGATATTGTTTATGCTGATTTATTGAGTGATATTGTTTATGCTGATTTTTGAGTGATATCAGTTAATTTATTGTATATTAGTAATTGTGCTAATTGGTAATATTAGTGAATCTACTGTATATTAGTAATTGTGCTGATTGGTAATATTAATACTAACTGAAATATATTGAAACTACATCTATTAATACAGCTTACCAATGCTTATTGAGTTAATAATGTTTAATCATTTGTACTACTTCTAAGGTTACTAAGCATAATAGACCATATACTAGAAAAAGTGAAATAGTATAATACAATTTCCTGTATATTAATATTAGATATAATGTAATTCTACTTAATAAACTTCTATATATCTAGTACTAATATTTACAATAGACTTTAGGTAAGTTTCAGACTTAATTGGTTATGTAATTTAATTTATCTTTAATCTTATAAATATCTTCTTGAGTATAAATAAAATATAGATAATTTTGTATTTGTTCTCTCTTTTTCTTTACATCATCCAATTTCAGATATAAACTAAAGATTATGCAAATACAGTAAAAATATATTTATGCACTTTTTAAGGAAAGAATTTTACAAATAAATTTACACAGCTACTAATGACTCTTTAAAATAATTTACATAGCTACTAATGACTCTGTAAAAAAAGAATGGTTCTTGACTCTTCTTTTATAATAACTATTTATATGAATCTATTAACTATAAAATATAGAAATATATTTTTATATTGTAAAGTTTGCATAAATTACGTTAATTATCAAATATAAAAATAAAATATAAAGATATAATATTAATAATATAAAAGATATAATATTAATAATATAGAAATATAATATATAAAAATATTGTATTCAATTATAATATATTGAAATATAATATTTACCTATAAAATAAAAACACATTCTTTGTTTTTTACCCTTCTAATGGATATCATAAAAAAATTCAATGAGCTAAAAAATTAACATTAAAAAAAATACTGATCTAGTTTATAACCAAGAAATGTCTACATTTTGTAACTTATTATCTGTAAATGATACATCCTTAATTAATATTCATAACAAAAATGACATTATAGCTGATTATGAATTTAAAAAGGAAGTTCTTAACCTTTTAATGATTTTTATAGAAAATAATTTACTTATTAAAGATAAATCATTAATAACTATAATAGCAGATTTAGTTATTAAAGATATTCCAGATATTAACGTAGACTTTTGTTTACAATTGGAAGAAATTATAAAGAAAATTTGGAAAACTTGTTGTACAATATTATTTTATTGTGGGGATATTGAAGACTTACCACAAATAAAAGAATTTATTTTTCAGCAAGATATCCCAGATCTAAGAAATATTTGTTTATCTTTAATATTTTATTGTGATAATTTTAAATCATACGATTTAGAAAATTTAAGTCATTTTTCATCTTTTTCAGTATTGTATGACGTCATAAAAATTTATAAAGATGAATTGCCTGAAGAAATTAAAGCTAAAATGTTAATAAATTTATATCAGATTTTAACAAAGGAAACTTATACTATAAAGGATAAATATTCACTAAGTAAGAATTTATTAGTAGATAGTAATATTAAGTTAACAGAAAAAACAGTTAAATTTGCTTATCTTATTTTTTATGAAATTAATTTTTTATCTTTTCCAAGTTTAATGAAACAACCTTCCGATGGAACATTTTCTAATGAGTATATGATGTTGATTTATTCTCTTATAATTGATGAAGATTCTTCTTTAACAATTTTTAAAATTTTACAATCTAATGACGTGTACTCGGATTTATATAACGGCATAAATAGCTTAATTATTAATAAAAAGAAACAATATCAAGAAGTAGATCCTAGAGATGAAAAATATTTATTTTTTATTCTAAAAGTAGTTGTTAAAATGCTTTATATGTGCAATAATAAAATGATAAAAATCACATTTATGATGTTTATTGATCCTTTAATGAAATATAGCTTATATGATAATCAAAATAATGACATAATTTATGACTATCTTTCTTATTATTGTGAAGATATAGAAACTTACGTTAATATTTCCGAATTTTATAAATCTAAAAAGAAATTTGATCGAGAAAATATTTTTAATAACAATTTTAGTTCGAGTCTTTTAAGATTTCTATGGTTTATTAATCAAGAGCTTGCAATAGAATTAGCTTTATATTCTCTAAAATCAGAAAATGAAGAAATAGTAAAAACGTGTTTTAATATTTTTGAAAAAACAGATTTAGACATTTCTAGCAATTTATTGCTTAATGCCAATCATATTCGTCGTGCTATTATAAAAAATGAAAATTTAATTAATATATTAATTAATTATCAAATTAATAAAAAAATGGTTATTAATGATATTTTATTAATAAATGTGATTATGGGAGTAGAGAATTATAAATTTTTCGAATATGCTTCACTTTTTAAAGATTTCGGTAAATATATGAATGATAAATTTTTAGAAAGATTAATTGATAATATAGAAGAAGGTTTAATATTTCTAGAAAAAAATATAACTCATAGTACTGTTAAATTTATTAAAAGTAATGAAAAATGGTTTAATCTATTTTTATCTAATAATAAAATATATTATCCGCTTATATTTAAAATATATGAGAAAATGTTAGAAATAGATAAAAATATTGAGTTTAGTTTTGAAGAAGGATTTTTATTACTTGAAGTACCCAATTCTTCAGTTTTTCGTATTCTGAGTCATAAAATTATGCAAAACGTGTCTTTTATTGAAAAAAAAATGATAAGTAGTAAATATATTACAAATAAAGAATATGAATTTAAAGATGATACTTTAAAAGATTATATTCTCTATTTAAAGACCCGCGCTATTACTGGAGATAATATTGAATCCTTAATTAAGTTTTTAAAAACAGATTATTTTAGTACTAATAACATATTAGTTGATGACATAATAGGTTTTTATAAATTAATTACTGGTAAAAATTTAGATATTAAAAGTGATTCTGTACTTTGTACTTATGACAAGAAAGATACAAAGTTTTTTATTAGGAATTTTAATAAGGTAAGTGATTTTGAAAAGAGTTTTTTATTTATTAAAATTGAAGATAAAATAGATTTACAAGATGAATACAAACTTCTTAAGATTATAAAAGATGTTGTTACTAACTCTTTTTATAATAAAATGTTATACCGCCAGTGTCTTACTCTTTTATTAAGATTAAATAATATAGATGGTATTGTTAGACTAGTAGAAGATTTGAGGATAAAGATCTACTTTTAAAAATTAATATAAGAAATATAATGACAGGAGGAATGTATTTTAATCCTAGATGTGTCAATGTGGGGAGTAAAGATTTACAAGTTAAAGCATGTTTTATTTTATATTTTAAAAATTTGTGGAGTGTCAGTGCATTAAGAAGTTGGATTTCAGGATTGTCTCAGACATGTAAAGAAGATGAAGATTTTAGGTATTTAGTTGATGACATTAGTAAAAAACACGAAATTGAAATTTATTAAAAATTATTTAATTTATTTATGCAAAAATTCGTAACTAGTAACAGTTTTACATTTTTTATTTTAAATTACAGGGTCAAATATTTTCTTAATATTGTTTATAAGTAATGATGATATTTCAACCATTTAATATCAATTACAGTGATGAAAAATTATCAATTGCCTCCTGAGATACAAAGTCTTTAGGAATTATTTCCTCCTTATAATTCGATAAGTCTTTATAAGTGTTTTTTATAGTCACTTCAGTGACATTTGTAACATATTGAATGTCTTTTTGTACTTTCTTTTCTTCCGGCAATAAATTTGTTACCATGTAAATTATTGCCGCCGCTATGGAGTCGGGACTTTTTCCCGCTAGAATTCCCGATTCAGAAACACGCGAAGAAATTGCAAAAGCAAGTCTTTGTATTTTAATATTAAGTCTTAAATCAGAACAAAATCTTGCTACAATGGAGTCGGGACTTTTTCCCGCTAGAATTCCCGATTCAGAAACACGCGAAGAAATTGCAAAAGCAAGTCTTTGTATTTTAATATTAAGTCTTAAATCAGAACAAAATCTTGCTACAATATCTTTAGTAGACATAACAGTTAGATTTTCTACATGTGGACTAATTAATTTAAAACTTTTACCAATTTCTTTTTTTTGTACAGTTGTAATTAGACTGACTTCCTTAAAAGTCCTAGGACACCCTTCCAACCTACAAGCAATGTAAATACAAGCCCCAACAACACCTTCAATATTTTTACCTTTTAAAAGTTTTTTGTCATCTACAATTTTAAAAATATGACATGCCCTGTCAATCACAGTTTTTGTGATGTTTGCTCTCTCGCAAAAAGCAGTTATCAAATTTATGCCGTGTTTTAGGGCCCTTTCTGGTCCCCGCATGGCAGTTTTTAATTGTATTTTTTGTAAATTATAAGAAGATGTTCCTGGTACAGAAGAAATCATAGTGTCTAATTGTTCAGTATCCAAAAATGGATTACTTACACTTCCAGTTCTACATGGGTCGGCCTTGTTACTGTCGGAAAAAGATCTCCATTCGCTTGATTCGTCAATAATACGATTACCAACAACACAACCACATTTACCACAAACATTAAATCCATTTCTGTAGTCTTCAATGATATTTTGTGTTTCCCCACAGTCTGTACACTTTTGTATATAAGACTTAAATTTTATTGTTGCAGTCATTGTTTTTTTAGGGGATAAAATTTTACAAAATTTATAAAACTAGAGCAACAAATAAAATGTGAAACAAATAAAAAATTTAATAGTTATGTATTTTTTGCTGTGTACTTTAATACTTAGTGTAGCTAAACTATATTAATATTATTCTATAAGCATAATGTAATAAAAATGAAAATTATAAGAATATATACAATATAAATATAATAATACTATATTTAGTAATATCAACTATATTAATAATAAAAATTTACTAAAGTAGTAATATAAATATAATAATGCTATTATAGTAATATTAAATAAAATAATTTATTTTCTACGGAAAACCATACCAGCTCTAATATGTCTACCATTAGATTTTGATCTTTGACCATGCACTTTTAATCCACAGGCAACTCTGCATAAACGAACATGCCTGATTTTTTTACCCTTTTCAAGCATCATTCGGTATTCAGCATCCATTCTTGTGCTTACCAAATGCACATCATTTCCATCTACTGGATTTCTTTTAAAATTTAAAAAAAGAAGTAGGAATTCCAACACTACTTGGGTCATTAATAGCTTTTTGGATTTTTTCAAGCTCATCAGCATTCAAATCACCCGCTCTTCTTAAAACATCAACACCTGTCCTTTTACAAATAGCATTTGCAATTCTTTTACCAATTCCAGTAATAGCACATAAAGCATGGGCTACTCTTTTTGTACCATCAACATTTGTATTAAAAATACGAATAATATGTTGTAATTCTTGAGGGTCACTTGTGTATTGTCTTATTTCATGATCAATAGAAGTCATTTTGAGGGTAAAAAATTTGTAAATTTTTTAGAAAATCAAGCCCTTTAAATGGCCAGTAAATTGAAGAAATCTTGGAAAGACGAAAAGAAAAAATCAAAGACAGCTATTTTTTCATTAGAAAAGCAGAAAGAAATGAAACAAGAAAGATTAAAAAAATCAAAAGAATTAAGAGAGAAAATTAAAGGACTTAAAGAGAAAAAGAAACAATATTATTTAGATTTAGCAAGACAAAAGGCTGATAAATTGGAAGCGGATAAATTATTAAATTGATTTTATTTTTATTTCTTTATGTAATGATTATATTTTGTTTTATATGTAATGCTTATATATTTATACAGTTTTATATGTAATGATTATATTTAAATAGACTATAATATGTATTAATTATATTTAAATATGTGTAAGTTTATGCAGTTTTTTATTTAAATATATCTACTATATGTAAAGATTATACAGTTTTATATGTAATAATTATATTTAAATATAGCTATTATATATATTGATCTAAAAATACTTAATTGTTTATTATTATGTTAAAATATAGTATAGATTACTTTTATTTTTAATAGACACAAAAATTTAGTAAGAATTTTAAAATGAACACCTAAGTTTTCCTGTACTACAATTAATTGACAAAATAGATAAATTGTATGTCTTTGGCTGACTGAATTATCTCACTAAAATGATTAGCATAATTTACTAAACTAATATAAATTAGGATAGTAACAATCTACTAAACTAATATAAACTAGGATAGTAACAATCTACTAAACTAATATAAAATAGGATAGTAACTTATAAGAAATATTATTTTTAACACTAACTAATATAAATTATTATTTTATCAGTTATCTTTTCAAGACAGTAATTTAATTTGTAATAAACCAAATGATACAAGTCAGAATAAAACAAAAATAATATAAAACTTAAATATATTCTTTAATATTATCAGTAGATATTACAATATTATTTTCATAATTAAATATAAAACATCTCCACATATTTCAAAATTTTTTAACCTATCTTCGTAATTTTCAGTGTACACAATCTGGAGATTTAAATCAAACAATGAAAAGTTATTTTCTTCGTCTAACGAAACAATAAAACCTTGCCAAAATCTCACGGTTTTTACAACAAAAGGTAATTCAGTGTATAAAAAATTATCCCCCGATTTATCACAGACACACAATTTATTTTGGAAAAAAGATATGCAGATTTTATCTTCTGTAATATCAAAAGAGGTGATGTTATCATCCATTTTTATAATCTCTATTAATTCATTTTTTTCAATATAACATATACTACCATTTTCAAATGCTAAATAAATATTATTAAATAATATACTTCTAATACATACCCCTCTAGATATGAATTTAAAAGAGTTAATTACCATACCTGTGTAATTGTACTCTTTTATTTCAGTCTCACTGACTACTAAAAGACTATCTGTCAAAAATAATACGAAATCAAGATTTTTTTTATCACATAGCTTTTTTGTTACTTTTAAAATACAAAAGAGAGCATCTTCCGTGAAATAGAAAATTTCATTGTTTCGGATACTCCCCCCTAAAGCGTTGTGTTCAAGAAGATGTTCTTTATTAGTTGAATTTTTTATAATTACAGACTTATCACAGAAAAAAGCTATGGAATTTAAATCAGTAGCAATAGAATTTATAGAGAAGTTTGTTTTAAAAATCATAAAAGGGTTATCAATTGCAATTTAGATCTTTCAATTGTATTGTAATCTTACAACCTTTTTTTATATATTACATATATATCTTTTACCTTTATTCTTATAAAAGACACTTACCTTCTGTTTTAAATACACTTACCTTTTGTTTTATATATTACATATATATCTTTTACCTTTTGTTTTATATATTACATATATATCTTTTACCTTTTGTTTTATATATTACATATATATCTTTTACCTTTTGTTTTATATATTACATATATATCTTTTACCTTTTGTTTTATATATTACATATATATCTTTTACCTTTTGTTTTATATATTACATATATATCTTTTACCTTTTGTTTTATAAATTCATTTACCTTAATTCTTATATAAAATACTTACTCTTTAAAATCTTTAATCTTCGTTTGCACTGATTAATACTCCTACCTTCTATAATTTTACTAATTTCCATCCAAGACTTACCTTCTAATTCTAATAACAATTTATCTTCATCTTTTGTCCATCTACCTTTCTTAATTTTAGTATCTAAAACATTTACCCATCTCTCTCTACATTGTGCATCACTTCTATGAGGTACAAATTGACTAATAAATTTCCACCCTCTATCTTTAAACTTATTAACTGCTTCTACAAGACATAAATCTTCAGATGAAGACCATCTACCTTTTTTTGTACTTTCAGTAAGTATTTTATATCTTTGTAAACACTGTTTACGAGACCTGGAATCAAAAAACGTACTAATATATGCCCATTTATTATTAAATTTATCTACAAGACTTAACAATTTACAGTCTTCCTCTTCATTCCAATAGCTTTTAATACTTCTTAACTTATATAACCTCTTAATACAACTTATAGGACTTTTATTAAGTAAAAAGCCAATAGACAGCCATGACTCATTGTTATTAACTAATTCTATTAATTTTTCGTCACTTTTAATGTCCCAGTTAGTTTTATTTTTTTTATAGTAAGCTTTTATAAATTTAGTATAGCAACTGTGTAAGTCTAATTTCATCTTATCAGATAAAATAGTCCAATATACATCATTGGGGGATTCAATTATTTTCCTATCAATTTCAAAATCAAACTTGTAACTTTTTTTAGATTTGAAATTTGATAATAAAATTGGTCTATTTTCTTTTTTTGTTTTCATTTTTGACCCGTACAAAACAATAGGGAATATAAATTTAAAACACAAAATTAGTAATATAATACAAATTTATACAAACATAATACACAACTGAATTAGTAACTTAAATTAACGGTAAATTGATTAAGATAGAATTTTACAAAAAATGGATTAATAATAAAAATTGCTTTAAAATAAACTATCTGTGTAATACAAATTACAAAATAAAGAATTGTTGTTAGAGAATACGAAAATAAAAAACTAAATTGTGTGAAAATTGTTAGAAACAAAACGTACAGCAGTCAATTATTTTAAAATTTTTTTTGAGAGCATTTTGATTAAATTGGGTGGTATTATAAAAGAGAATATGATATTAAAATAGAACATTAATATGATGATAACGACTTAGAACATTAATATGATGATAATAACTTAGAACATTAAATTATTAATATGATGATAATTGATTTATAAATTAGAAAAAATGTAAATGTTTTCAAATATAACTTCTACTAAATTTATTATAATCAGTACTAATTAAAAATTATGTTTTCTATTTCCAGTAGGTTAGAATTATTTATAAAATACATTTTTACTCTATTTTGTTCAAGGAATATGTTTTAATTAAATTTTTTATCCCCAATGGACGAAAATATGTCTTTTAATACGATTTTGAGTTTGTCTTTGTTTACTAAAAAACCATGTAATATTGAATTAACAAATAAAGAATACAACTTATCTTTCGTCAAATTACTTTGTAAAATTACTACTGGATCAAAATATATTATTAAATCAAATATATTATCTTTTAATCCGGGAAAACTTATTGGTGGTGAATATGAATTTATATGTATTGATGAAATTTACAATTATATTGTATATCTATTAATAATCTTACCTTTTAGTGATAAAAAAACCAGTATAAATTTTTTTGGTATTACTGATAAAGTTAATTGTATTGATATCATTCGTATTGCACATTTTAAAATGTTAAAAATTTTTAATATTCCTGATTTAGAATTAATTGTAAAAAAACGGGGTTTTTATGGAAAAGATTCTTCTGATGGCGAAGTTATTTTTACTTGTGGGATTATTAAAGAAATTAAAAATATAGATTTGATAAATACTGTCTATTTAGAAAAGACTCGAGCTTTATTAATAAGTGCTCGATTAAATTCAACATATGTACACGAAATGTCTGAAAAAGTTAAAGAACTATTAAAAGAATACCATTTAAAATTTTTATAAACATTTTTAATAGAAATGATTCAGGACCTAATCCAGGATTTCAATGTACATTGTTTAGTGAATCGAAACAAGGAATATTTTTTGTTACTAAAGACGGGAATCAAAATTCTCCGAATGATGTTGCGGAAAATTCGGTAAATGATTTATTGAGAAGTATATGTCGAGGAGGAATATTTGATGCAAAACTTAATAATTGATTTTTTGTTTTCTGGCGCTGTCAAGTACAGACGTTAGTCGGTTGCGTATTTCTAAATTAAATGAAAATAACAAAAAAATTTTAGAAATTCTAAAAAGCCAATTAAATTTTAAATATCAAATAAAAAAAGATAGCGATGGGTATTTGTTGATTTCTACAGGCGTTGGATATGTCAATTATAATATTAAATATCATCAATAAATTCATTCTAAATTAATTCAATAATAATAATTTAAAATTAATATAATGATCATAAAGTAATATCATCAATTATAAAATATTATTATACAAATTATAAATGCTATTTAAAAATCCATTAATAAAATTCATTGATAAAGAAATTATTATAAATACAAAAACATCATAAAGTAATATCATCAATTACATAATATTATATTCATAAAACATCATAAAGTAATATCATCAATTACATAATATTATTAACAAAAAACATTATCAATTATATTCGTAAAATATCATTAATAAATTTTTTTTTATCTTTTTCTTTAAAATATGCGGATCCTATTACGACAAAATCAAAATCTTTTACCATTTCAATCGTTTTTTTGTCTATTCCTCCATCAACTCCAATTTTATATTTTTTTCTATCAATTTTTTTTAATTTTTCTATACAACTTTTTAAAAATTTTTGATTTCCAAATCCAGGATGAACAGTCATAATTAGAAACTTGTCGATATTCTCTAAAACTTCTTCATTTACATCTTCTATTCGTGTTTCTGGACATATCGCTATACCAATTTTTACATTTTTATTAATTAAAAAATTTATGGTGGAGGATAAATCTTCGATTTCAAAATGAACAAAGACAGTATCTACTTTATTTAGATCTAGTAATTTTAATATAGTTATGGGATTTTGAACCATCATATGACAATCAAATACAAAATCATATTGTAGTATTTTATTTATTATTCCAGGACCAAAAGATATATTAGGTACAAATGAAGTATCTAATATATCGAGATGTAAATGTGTTATATTATTTGATTTTAATTGTATGAGAGTTCTCTCTAAATTTAAAAGATCACAATCTAAAATACTAATGGAAATCATAATTGATAACAAATTTTTTTTTTATATGTTTCACTTGTCAAACCAAACAAACCTTAAAATTTATATTAAAATTTTTAATTACAAAATAAAATATTCAGTTTTAAAATTACAATACTCAGTTTGTATATAAAATATTAAATTACTATTTAATTACAATATTCAAATTAAAAAAAACTATAAAATAAAATACTCAATTTTTACAATGCAATACTCACTTTTTTAAAACAATGCAATACTCAATTTTTTACAATGCAATACTCACTTTTTTACAATGCAATACTCAATTTTCTATATACACTAGTCAATTTTTTACAATGCAATACTCAATCTATATACACTAGTCAATTTTCTTAATTAAAAAATTGTGTTTTAAAGGTCATTCTCAGACAAAATAAACAAGTTTCATAAAAACATATTTTAATGAAAAAAACCAAACAAATATGCAAAAAGAACAAACTTATCTACGTGTATTTATTATTTTAATACTTTTATGGGGACTATTTGTGACTAGACATTATTTTTTCCAAAAAGCGTATCTGATAAATCCATTGGAAAATCCCTAGTTTATTCAGTTTCTCCAAAAGTAGGAGAAATAGGCTTAATTCACAACAGAAAGCTATCAAATAAAGAAGTAAAAGAAAGACTTGGTAGATCTACTTGGACACTTTTACATACAATGGCAGCAGTATATCCTGCATTTCCAACTGTACAACATAAAAGAGACACCCTCCAATTTATTTACTTACTTTCTTCACTTTTCCCTTGTGCAGAATGTGCAGGACATTTTCAAAAATTACTAAGTCAAAATCCACCAGAAGTTGCATCACATGATGATTTTGTCCAATGGCTATGCAAAGCACATAACATAGTAAATAAAAGACTAGGAAAACCAATTCAAGATTGCACTAAAGTAGAAGGTGTTTGGAGTTGTGGGTGTGAAGTCGAATAAATTTTTAGATTTTAAATTTTTCTAATATTTTCTCCCCCTGTAAAATGTAAGTGAAAATTTTTTAATTTTAGGGAAAGCGAAAAGAAAATCAATAAGAGCGAAAAAGCACGTAACATGGCATCAAAAATATTAAATTGTGGTAAAAATAAAATATGGTTAGATCCATCTGGTAAAGAACAAATTAATCAAGTAAGTACTAGGGAACAAATTCGTCAACTTATTGATGATAATGTTATTATTAAAAAGCTTGATAAATACAATTCTAAAGGAAGATCTAGGATTTATAAAGAAGCTATTGCTAAAGGAAGACATATGGGATTAGGTAAAAGACTTGGAACTGCGAATGCCAGACTTAATAAAAAGACTTATGGATTAAAAAAATAAGAGTTATGAGAAAAGATCTTAAAGAAATGAAAACAGAAGGAAAAATCAGTGCAGAAGAATATCAATTGTTTAGGAAAAGAGCTAAAGGAAATTTATTTAAAAATAGAGTCAATATGAAGGAACATATTGCTAAAAAACAAGCAGCTGAATTGAGAATTAAAGAATTAGAAGAACAAGCTAAAGCTTTGAAAATGAAGAAAAACAATAATTAAAATTTTATTTATTTTAATTTGTATTTGTTTAATTTTATTGTGCGTATTGTATTTATGCTAGTTTTAATCTATTGCTTTTGTACTCGTTCACATTTGTATTTATGCAAATTTTACTTATTCCATTTAATGTATGCAAAATCATATCTCGTATTGTAATGTTATTAATACAAAATCATATATATTTTAAAGCTTGTTGTGTACCACTTTAAAGTAATCTATTCACTTGGTTTTCCATTTAGCTCATATTAAAAAGCTTAATATACCAATGATCTTATGGCTTATTAAGTTTTTGAAAACTAAGAGATGTTTTTCATTGTCTTCCTTTCTATTTATGCAGTGTAAATTTATGGAAATATTTTACCCAATTTTATTTATGCAAAATTCAACAATAAAAAAAGAAATTCATGAAATTCTAAAATGCATAAAATCCGGCGATACAAGAAAAATAGAAAAAGTTAACTTAGAAAACATTAATAAATTAAAATCAAAAATTAATTCCTTTTTAGATTTATACGATTTAAAAAGTGAAATTACAACTTACAATACAATAGAAGAAATTGAAGATAAAGTATCACTGCTATTTAATTTCAAAAAGACTACTTTACAGAAAGTTAAGTACTTTGAAAAATTAAATGGATTTTACAATAATAGAAAAAAAGAATTTGAATGGGATAAAGAGAAAATTAATGAATTTTATAATTCACTAATGAAATGATTTATATTGTTTTAAAATATAAATACATGGTTTAATAATTCTAATAATATATGTTTTTAATAAATAAAGTATATGTTTGTATAATTCCAATAATATATGTTGTTATAAAATATAAATACATGGTTTAATAATTCTAATAATACAGTTTTGCTATTTCAATAATATGGTTTATAATTTATAAAGATATGTTTTTGCTATTTCATTTGATAAAAAAGTTGATCTATTAAAAAATATATTCCCTTTTTTTATTTAAAATTTACTTTTTAATTTCTACATGAAATATTCCTTACCATATTTATGTCCATTTTTAAGTCCGAGGTTTTGTTTTTTTACCACTTTATGTCCTTGTTATGTTTCCTCAATAATTTATGCACGAATATTTAAAGATAAACAATTTTCTATATTTGCTTTATTTCTAGTGCCATTCAGTGCCTATGGAATAAGAAGATATGTTGTAGAAGAATTAGAAATTAAAGAAGAATATGAAACAAGTGCATTAAAAAGTATTTGTTGTATAAATTCAATTGTACAAGATTTACATGAGATGAAAGAAAATAATATAGGAGTATATAAATTTTTGGAAGAACCTATAATTGAAGATTCTTCGGATTTTGAAATTTAGAAATATTTAATTAGAGATTCTTTAGATTTTATGAATACAACAGATATGTATTATTGAAGATTCTTTAGATTTTATGAATACAATAGATATGTATTATTGAAGATTCTTTAGATTTTATGAATACAATAGATATGTAAAATTTTATAAATACAATAGATAAAGAATTTCTTAAAATAGAGTAATTATGTAAATATTTCAAATAATAAAACAAGATATGTATAATAGAAGATTTTAAAATCTAGGAATAAGTTTCTATGTCTACTATGTAAATAATAGAATTTTCTAAAAAATGTTTGAAAAATAAATTTGACTGTTCTTTATGTTTGACTTTGACAGGTTGTATTTTTATTATTTTTGCATAAATAAAATCGGGTAGTTGTTTATTTTTACTTCTAAATTTGTTTGTCATTTTTTCATTTAAAAAATAAGGCTGACCATCAAAAGATTGGTAAATTAAATTATCAATTTTTATACTAAAAGAATTTTCATAGTAAATCGATAAAAAAGGGAAATCAAAATAATTTACATTTTTAAAAGATTGTATTCTTTTAAAACAAATATATTCTCTGACGTCATCTAGTAAAATGAGTTTTACTTTATAAACATCTTTAAAGGAAAAACAACAGACTGGACATTTAGTAAAAAATTCTATCATTTCCATAAGGCATTCACTACAAAAAACATGATTACAATTTATAATTACACTATCTTTTGGAAAACTAAGACATATGCTACAATTAGAATCGTATTTTTTGATAAAATATTTTACGTTTTTGTAGTCTAATTTATCAGTTTTTGTTTTAAAAACAACTTTGTTATTAAAAAATAGCATAAACAACAGGGGCAAATTTGAGTTGATGTTAAAAAGTGTAAAAATTGCAATTACAATAAACCCACATACAATAAAAAAATAAAACAGGATATTGTAAATTAAAATTTTGGCTATATATTAATATAAGCCGCTTTAAAAAAAATAAAACAGGATATTGTTAATTACAGATTTCATTTTCCCATACAATGGAACATAAAACAGGATATTGTTAATTAGAAATTTCAATAAACCCCCATACAATGGAACATAAAACATTTTGTATTCCATTTAATAAAACAGGATATTGTAAATATGGAAATGAATGTAAATATTTACATATTAGAACTTTTACTAAAGACGAACATGATTTATGTCCCATTTGTTGTCGTAATATCCTTAACCCAGTTTACACATATTGTGAACATTCATATTGCAAAGACTGTGTTTTACAAAATGACGATCTTGAAAAGTGTTTAATTTGTGGTTCTGAATTATTTGGAGCCTTCAACTATAAAAAATAAATTTTTTTACCCTAATGCCTCAACTTCTTACTGATGAAATAGGTCAAGCATTTGAAATTACTGACGAAGCTAATATGAGAATGCAAGGCTTTTCAACAATATATACAAATATAAGTATAGTAAATAATATTACAAATTTTATATCTTCTTCTTTTGGTCCCTGTGGGATGGACAAAATCTTACAAAGTAAAGACGACGAAATTACCGTCACAAATGACGGGGCAACTATTCTTAAGGAAATGGATATGACTGATAATGTCATTGCACAATTATTTGTTCAATTGAGTGAATCACAAGATAATGAAATTGGTGATGGAACTACAGGCGTATTAATAATAGCCAATTCTATGTTACAAAATAGTAAACAACTAATAGAAAAAGGTATCCATCCTATTCGAATAGCTGAATCTTTCGATATGACTTTAAATAAAGCAATAGAGCATTTAAATAATATTTCAGAACCAATAAAAAATAAAAAAGAGACGATGTTAAATGCCGCTAAGACAAGTTTGTACAGTAAAGTGGTTTCTAAATCACTTAACAAATTTGCCGGGATCTGTGTCGAGACTATAATGACCATTGCTGACGTAGAAAGAAAAGACGTTGATTTCAATTTAATTAATTATGAAAAAAAATTTGCGAATGATATTTCAGAAACTGAACTTGTGAAAGGTATGGTAATAAAAAAAGAATTTAGTCATCCGCAGATGAAAAAAGAATTCAAAAATGCAAAAATCGCACTTTTAGCTTGTCCCTTTGAACCTCCAAAATTAAAAAATAAACATAGCTTGTTAATTAAAACCCCGGAAGAATTTAAAGCTCTTCAAAATTACGAAAAAGAAACTTTTCTTGATATGATAAAATATTTGAAAGATAGTAAAGTAGATCTCGTTATGTGTCAATGGGGATTTGATGATGAAGCGAATTCTTTATTAATGGAAAATAATTTACCTTCTATACGTTGGGTAGGTGGAAATGATTTGGATTTAATAGCTGCGCATATAAATGGAAATATAATTTCGAGATTTGAAGATTTAAAATACGAGGATTTAGGCCAAGCGGATGTTAAGGAATTTTCAGATGGAACAGAAAATGAAAAATATATTGTCATACAAAACAATAAACAAAAAAAAGCTGTTACACTAATTGTGAAAGGAAATAATGATATGATAATTGAAGAAGCTAAAAGATCTTTACAAGATGGTTTATGTGCAGTAAGAAATGTTCTTGTTAACGAAAAAATTGTTTATGGAGGAGGATCAGCAGAAATTTCTCTTTCTATTTTTTTAGAAAATGAAAGTAAAAAACATTTTGGAGAAGAAGAAGAATGTATAATTGCTTTTAGTAGGGCCTTAGAACAAATTCCTTTACTCTTAGCAAGAAATAGTGGATTTGATTCTTTGAAAGTGTTAACAGATTTACGAAAAAAACAACTTGAAAATAAAAACTCGTTTTTGGGAGTTGATTGTTTTGAAATAGGTGAAAATAATATGAAGAAGTTGAATATTTTTGATACTTTGTCTAGTAAAATAAGACAATTACAAATGGCGACTCAATTCGTTAGTACAATTTTAAAAATCAATGACGTCATAATTAATTAAAATTAATAATTTATTTTTATAGTTTTAAAATGCAAAGTGAATTGGATTTTTTTACCAATGCTATAATAATTGGATGTTTTTACAATATTAAGACTACTGGTTGTTTTTATCATTTTGCAAAATTATATATGATACTATATTAAAATAATAAATGTTTATAAACTAAAGAAAAGTTGCTATTGCTTGTAAATTCGTTTGTTAACATAGCTTAATAATTAAAATCCAAGTATTCTTTTTGTATTATTACAAAAAAATAAGTTCTATTTTTTCACTAATATTAAGGCCTTAAAATTATCTTAGTATGAGATCAAAGATACTGAATGCTGGTAGATTAGCGGTACACTAGAATGAAGTTTTTATTTTTTTTTATAAGTTAATTAGTTTAAGCTAAAAATGATTTACTAGTAACAGTTTAAACATTATCATTTTACAATGTATGCCTTTCACTTATGTAATTTTACATATTTATGAGTTTTATAAGCTTTGTTACATGTATTTATTTTGTTATTGTCGTATAAGTATTCAAATTACATTTTCAAAAAATCTACTTTTAAGGGATTCGAACTCAAGACTCTTTGGAATAAGCGAGAATTATAGTAAATTTAACAAGCATTAACATAATAAAATTTCATAAATTAGCAAATTATACTTAATTATTAGAATAAGTCTATAGAACTTATTTATAAATTTCAATAAATTTACAAATTATATATACAGTAAGAATAAGTCAATAGAACTTATTTATAAATTATACGTAACTATAAAAATAAATGACTTAAGTCAATAGAACATATTTACAAATTATACGTAATTATAAAAATAAAAACCAATTTATGTGTTTATATAAAGATTGAAATTTATGATTAGTTATATTAAATGTAAACTCATAAATTATATTAAAAGTAAACATAAAAAATAAATTAAAAATAAACACTCTGAAAATGTAACTTATATCATAATTTATTATTATAAATTTTCCAAAATAGCTTTGTTTCTTGTCAAATAAAAATTTATAAAATTTTTTCATGTCAAAAATCATAAAAGGATCAATTTTAAGTTAAAAAATATATTTTTAATAAAAAAGTACTAAGTATTAATTTTATTATTAAAGCTATAATTTTATCTTTTAATTATATTAAATTAAATATGTCAAAAATCTCATAAACAGTTTAATATAATTCCATAAACAGTTTAATATTAATATTATAAACAGTTTAATATTAATATAATATTCATTATACTTATATTTTTATATTTGTTTATTTTCAATAAATTTTTTACATCTATAAATATTAAATATTTTTTATAACCCTATAATTATGGATTTTTCAAAAGACTTATTTATAAAAAATCTATTAGATACAATTTCAAGCTTATTTATTTGTTTTTATAAATTTAACTTCCAACTTAAAGAATATTACAACTCCTTTATCAATTTTATTTTAGATGTAATGAATTTGATTTTTAGAAAAAGAGTAAAAGTTATTCCAAAAGATGAAATGTTTTTAGTTTTTAATGGTGACACAGAATTGTTAGATTATGTTCCTACTGTAAAGAAATCATCTGTAAATAGAAGTTCTATTTCTACTTCTTGTAGTAATAATTTTTGTAATTCATCAGATACAATAAAATGTTGGGATTATAAAAAAGATATAGTTTTTAATACAAAACTTAATATGAATGATCTTTTAACACATTATTTTAGATTTTATAAAGTTTATGAAAAAACAAAAAGGGATTTTTTATTGAAAATTGATTCTGTTTTTGTTGTTTTGACTGACATAGCCAAAAGTACTGAGTTATGGAATAAAGACCGTTTTAAAATGGCTAGAAGTATTATAGAACATGATAATATATTTTATGAATTAATAGATCTTTATTGTGGTATAGAATTAAGAAATGAAGGAGATTCATTTCTTGCTGCTTTTCTAGAAAAAGATCAATGCTTGAATTTTGCTAAAGAGTTTTACGAAAGAGTGTCAAATATTTCCTTTGATAAGAAATTGAAATTAAAAGTAAAGGTGGTTGTAAATTACGAGAAAATTATTGACAAGAAATCAGTGATTTAATAAGTAAAAATATTAAAGATACATACCAAATGATTAGTCACTCTTCTCCTTCAAAAATATGTATAAGTGAAAAAGTATCTGAAAATGTAAATGATAGTATGTTTTGTTATCATTCTTGTAAATAAATTGTAAGTTAATTTTAATATTGTACAGTGCTTACTTATAATGTTTGTACAGCGTCTATTTAATATTGTACAGTGTCTTAATAATAGCATACAGTCTCGTAAATATACACAATGTGTCTATATGGTTCTATTATATATTTGTACAGTGGCTATTTGGTTTATGTTTACTATAAATAATAAATCTAATTTATTACGCTTAAAATATTATTTCATCTTCTTGTATAATATAAACTAGTAAATTAGAAATATTTTATACTTACTAATATTATTTATATACTTTTAAAGTATTTTAGATAATTGCTTTGTCAAACAAACATGATTTGAAAGATAAAATAATTTAAACTGCATAAACGTATTTTAGAAATCAATTTGTATTGACAATTTTCTAGAGAATGACTTTTGATTGTCAATTAGCACATCTCAGTCTTCAATAGGCTTTGGGAGTTATACAATAAAAATGAGAAAAGATAATATGTTAGTTTAGTAATAAAATTAAATTGGATTTTACAGGAAGAGTTTTTATAATATGACCAGTGATTTTGTATTCATAAAATAGACTTATTTCAATTGTACTTTTGTTCGTGTCAAATCGAACAAAGGTGCCTTTATTATAGTCACAATATATATTGCAATCAAGTCGAAAAAAAAGGATTACGTTGTCACTTGTAAATACACAAGATGTTGAATCATTTAATAATGCATTAAATTATAACTGAGAAAATATTTAAGTCAAGGAAAAATTTTAATAAAAAATCTTTAAAAACCATCTATTCACCCACTGAGTAAATAATTGTTCTTGATAACACAATAAGTGAATAAATGTAACTATCACATTGTCTTTGTTACAATATTTTCTTAACATCACAGACAAAGGATTTCGGTTAAATTCAACTGGAAAGATTTTTGTGATACAATCGTAATAATCACAATACACATCGACAAATATTAAATTGTTCAGAATATTTATTTTTTCTTTCGAAAGAGTTTTCAAATATTCACGTACTTTAGAATATTTATAAATTCCCTTGTAGTTAACATCTCTAGGAACATTTAAACGCAACATCATTTCAAAACAATCTGCAAGAGGCGGTATTATTTTTAAGCTTAAAGAATCAGAAAACATGAGTCTTAAAGTCCATAAAATATATATTTACTAAAACCGTATCGATCTCTAGTAGTGAAATATTTTATTTTCGATCTATATTTTACTAACTTGTTCTCTACTAAATAATTATCCCATTCGCCATATTCCTAATTTGCATGTACCAAAACTTTTATATTCTCAAAATCAATGGAATTTATGAAAAATTCATTTATTAAAAGCTTTAGTCTATACTCTTGCTTAATATCTAAATTAAAATCAGCATCAAATTCAACACAAATTCGAAAACTTAAAAAATCTTCATCCTTTTTTAAATGATTATAAAGACTAGAAATAAACTTATCTGATGTTTTATAAATGTATCTTTCCAAAATAAAAACCAGTAATTCTCATAAATAAATTTGTCTTGATAATATTTGATTATCAAATGATTCCCCTAGTCCCAAATCAAGACAAAGACTTTTGTAAAGATTGTTCATTGACTGCCATTTTTTACCATAAAATGTTTCTTTTGGTAATAATTTGAAATAGTCCTCGTCTTCCTTCTTATTTTTATCAATGTTTAATAAAAGCATTCTTTCATTTTTCAATACTAAATCCTTCATTTCTGTCATGCGACATGGTAAAATTAATAGAGCCATACTTGTGATGTTAGACATAAGGTCAAATTTTTATTTATTTTTATACCTGATTTCCCTTTACGGATAGATTAAAAAAAGTAATTAAATTTTTACAGTTGATTTATAAGTTATCTTTGGATATTTAAACCTTGTTTTTTAATCAATGTAGGCTTTTTAAGCAAGACTTTTACAAAATCTAATGACAAAATGATATTTACAATCTTTTAATTAAAAACCTAATACGGAAATTACTTAAATTGATTTTTAATAGTTTAAACTCACTTTCAATTTGTGTTTTCCTTTTCATCAAATATATATTTTTAAAAACTAAACGTTATTTAATTTATAACTTTAAATTTTCTTACCTACCTTTTCACAATTTAGTAGCAAAGAACACTAAAATAAATTTCATTCCCTTTGATATTTTCCATTATAATTAAAAAATGTTATTAAACAGGCATTTTGACTAAAACTTGAGATCAAAAAGAAGCTTATTCTTTTTAATTTAACAATAATCAAAAGCTAAATCAATTTGAACTTTTTTCAAATATACATCAAATTAAATCTACTCCTTTTTAACAATAATAATTACAGTAAAGAAATACGAAGAGTATGGCGTCATGTACTGATAAAACAGTTGAACTTTAGGTTGATACTTACGAGGATAATAGTATGACTCTATATTTGTAAAAAATTATTTTTAATCCATTTATTTAAATTTTAAATAACTTTGAACTGTTTGTAAAATTTTTAAGGAAGTTGTAATTTTAAACTTATTGAGTTACCAATGCTTTTTTAAGTTGCTAAATTTAACTTTAGAATGCAATTAATTCTACATAGTACCTCTAAAATACTACACAAGTTAATAAAAAACTGATGTTATAAATTATTTTATGACTTCATCTACTTTTAAAAATTTTTAAATATCCCTTAATGTTAATTTTAAATATACAAGATTTTTTTATTACGCTTGAAGTTTATTTCAAAAACATAATTTAACTAACATATTGTTAGAAGGTGATATTACTACCAAAGAATCTTGTAATAATACAAGTAACGATTCAAATTTAAAAATTAATTCTAAGAGAATTATAAATTTAATGAAAACTAGCGATGAAAACGAGAATTTATGTGTTATACCCAATGTTTTTGACATTTATAGTATTAAAAAGACTGTATTTAAAAAAATATCAAATGATGTCATTGATGTTTTAATTAGTAGCTTAGAAAAAATTTTTTAGAATCAAAGCAATCATTAGACAATACAGTAAAAGGAAATTTGTTAGATAAATATATAAATTTAGTAATATTTAACATCTTAAAAGGTGATTTTGAAGACATTTGTAAGGATGCACCGAATTATATTTTTTTATATTACTTTGCTAAAGCAACTTATATACCATTTTTGTTGCTAAGTGATAAAAAATTATACGAAAATAATTCTGATAAAATAGAAAAGCTTGCAGATGAATTTGTTAAAAGTTTAGAACCAATTTGTTATATGCAAAATTCTTTAATATGTTTTAAACAGATTTATAACGAGAAAAAATATAAAAATTTTCAAAATTTATTTAAGCTGTTTCTAAAAGACAATATAGATGAATACAGTCAAAAATGTATTATAAATTCGTTTATTCTAGAAAACGATGAATGCATTATGATTTTTAATTAAAAGTTTTTTATTAATATAACTTTTTAATTGGTAAAGTTAATTATAGCGAATATATTAATAATTCTTTATTATAGCTATTATATTAATAATTCTTTATTATAGCTAATATATTAATAATTCTTTATTATAGCTATTATATTATTGTTTTTCATGTATACAGAAATTTTATTAATATTATGTTTTTTTTAATGAGATTTTTTGGTGAAAAAAATTTAACATACCGTTTTTATTTTAGATCAAAAAAGAGAGCATTTAATAAATTGTTTAAAAAATATCTATATTAAGAATCTTAATATATTTACAACTTAAAAATATGTTATTATTCTTCTTTGTCATTTATTTGTACTACTAGTGTTATTATGATTTTTAGAGTTTTATGTAACTACGATAATAAACATAATATTGATCAACTCCGCTATCTATAAATTAAATTGTGACTTATTTAGTAATTAGGTACAAGCAAAGGCTTATACTCCTAAAATCTTGATCAAAGTCTAAATAAACCAGAATTTATAAAAATACCTCAGTTGATAATTTAAAAAGTATAAACCTCAATTGAAGTTTTTAACTAGTTGAGTGCAAAAAAAACAACAATTAATAAATTAAAAAATAGAAAATTTTTAGCAATACAAATGTTAAAACTTTGCTTTGTATTTTAAAATAGATTTACTAAAACTTTGATCGACATTATATTCGATAACAAACTCAGAAAGTTAAAATTTTGATTTTTATACGTTAAGTCTACAAATGTTCTGTGTTTTCTAAATCAAAACTAAATAGTTAATATTAAATTTATAGATTTAGTAAGTCTATAGGATTAATATTTTTTGTAAATCTATCAAAATACTGTGTACTTCAGTTTAGAGACATGAGCTGTAGAGAAATTAAAGGAACTAACTATTTTATGAAAAAAGAAGAGAACATAGGAAATTTAATAATTAATTATAATGATAATTTATCAATACTGTAATTTTACAAATTGAAATGTTTTATAATTTAAAAGAGAGGTAATATAAATTATTTAAGGATATAAAATTTATTGAAACCAAATATAGTTTTACTTTATTTCTTTCTTAGAATAGAGATATGTTTTACAACAAAATATTAAAGTCAAAAGAGCTTGTTTAGGAATTATTAAATATCCAAAATGAAATTACTAAATCAATTTTAAATGTAAAAAATTTACAGCATAATTGAAAATTAATTTAAATATTCAAAATTTGTTGTCACGAAATTGTAATAAAACATTTGACAAAATTGTAATAAAAACATTTATTAATTTGTTTGATTATTTAAATCTCGTTTTTAAAACGTGCAATTTAAGCTAGTATATAAAAATCTAAATTTATAAATCCAAAGGACTAGTCTGAAAATTTAATATTTCAGAAAATAAAAAACTTAACAATTATAATTTTAAATCTTTCAGTCAAAAGTTCTTTTATTTATAAAATAATAGGAAATTTAAATTTAGCATTAAGTCGTTTAGCTTCTAACCAAAGTAAAAATTTTTATTTAGAAATATTAATCTAATTAAGAACTATTTAATTTACAATTGTACAGAATATTAAATTTACAATTGTACAGAATATTAAATTTACAATTGTAAGAATATTAATTTACAAGTGTAAGAATATTAAATTTACAATTGTAAGAATATTAAATTTACAATTGTACAGAATAAATTTACAAGTGTACAGAATATTAAATTTAAGTG
Source organism: Cotesia chilonis (assembly GCA_018835575.1). Classification (NCBI taxonomy): domain Eukaryota; kingdom Metazoa; phylum Arthropoda; class Insecta; order Hymenoptera; family Braconidae; genus Cotesia; species Cotesia chilonis. The sequence goes on from RJVT01000133.1 coordinate 150,826, forward strand.
TACAGAATATTAAATTTACAATTGTACAGAATATTAATTTACAATTGTACAGAATATTTAATTTACAAGTGTACAGAATATTTAATTTACAATTGTAAGAACTATTTAATTATATTTTCATTTAATACCGTCTATTTAAAAACAAGATTTTTTTGACATTAATTTAAAAATTAAATATTTATAATTGTAAAATAAACAGAATTAGAATTGTTTGTTTCTAGAAATTTAAATTAATTTAATTATAATTAAAACAGTCCTCTCTAAAAAATCATAAAAAATAATTAATTTTACATAAAAAATGAATTTTATTTCATCATAATGTGTTATTTCAATTTATTAAATTTTAAAATTTCCATTTAAGTCAATTTCAATTTACTAAAAGTTGTAATGATAAAAATTTTAAAATATTTGTTTTTCTTTGTCTAATACAAAAAAGTTTTAATTAAAAAAATATATAAAAAATATTTTTTGTTTAGGGTAAATGACCATTTTAAACAATGAAAACGATGTTGTAATAGTCTCTGCTTTGAGAACTCCAATTACTAAAGCTGGGAGAGGTGGTTTGAAAGATCTTACAAATGACATGTTAATTTACCACGCTATTAAAGGCGTACTTGAACAGACAAAAATTGATCCGAATTTAATTGATGAGGTTTGTTGTGGACATGGACTATCTCCTTTAAATGGAACTAGTCCATTAAGAGTAGGTGCTTTAAGAGCGGGACTTCCTTTAACTGTACCAGTGTCAACGTACAACAGACAATGCGCATCTGGTCTGGATGCGATAAATACAATTGTGAATAAAATTAAAGTAGGAGAAATTGAAATAGGAATAGCTGGTGGATTTGAGTCAATGTCAACATATCAAATTGATCAAGGAAAGATGACATGTTTGTCATCTGATAAAAGCAAAGTCAAAGAATGTTTTTTGACTATGGGAGAAACAGCTGAAAAATTAGCAGAAAAATATTTCATTAGTAGAGAAGAATCCGATAAATTTGCTTTTACTAGTCAAAGTAGGGCATTTAAAGCCTCGACGGAAAACCGGTTTAAAAACGAAATTGTTCCTATTCAAATTGGAGATCTTACAATTTGTGAAGACGATGGAATTCGTGTTACTGAAATTGAAAAATTATCAAAATTACGTTCTGTATTTAAAGAAAATGGAATTTGCACTGCAGGAAATTCTTCTCAACTTCTGATGGAGCTTCGGCAATATTACTTATGAAAAGACATAAAGCGAAAGAATTAAATTTTAAAATACTTGGTAGTATTATTGATTTTGTCAGTGTAGGAACAAATCCATCTTTAATGGGACAGGGTCCAATACCTGCTATAAAAAAGCTACTTTTAAAAAATAAGTTAAATATTAACGATATTGATTATTTTGAAATTAATGAAGCTTTTTCGTGTCAAGCTGTTTATTGTATTAAAGAGTTGGGAATTGACAGCCAAAAAGTAAATTTGAATGGTGGAGCAATTGCATTAGGACATCCTATTGGTTGTACAGGATCAAGATTAGTTGCAACTTTACTAAATGTTATGGAACAAAATGAAATGAGTGGATACGGAGTTATTTCATTATGTGTTGGTACAGGACAAGGAGTGGCTGCGTTATTAAAAAAAGAATAAACAAGTTTTGTTTTTAATATTTTTTCACTAGGTGATATAACAAACTAATGAGTAATCTTAAAATGAATAAAATCAAAGCTAAATTTATATTTTTGTAATTACAAAATTGAAAAATATTACGTTTGTTTGTCAAAACAAAATTTTTATTAAAACTTTGCCCAAAGAAAAAATTAATGTACTAGAAAAAGGTAATTTATGTGTAAGTTTCTGTAAGATAATAAAAAATACAATCATTAAGATCATCAAAATTACAAATTATTTACAAGCTATTCAATTTGTCTCTAAAAACAAAAAAAATGAGATTTTTTTGTATTGTCAAATTTAGTTACCCGCCTTACTCGGCTAGTTGTAAAATCTAATATTAAAATATTTTTTATAATATAAAAGTCTTAATGTAAATAAAATAATTAGAAATTTAAGAAATTATATTTCTATGATCCAATAATATAAAAATACATCTACTAAAAATATATTAAACAGGCACTTTTTCGGATTTTAACGTATTAGTTTAATAAGGCTATTAAATTTAAACGTATCTTTCGGCAAATACTCTTTTTTTTAAACTTAAGCAAAGTAGTCAAAGCTAATAACATGTTTAGGACTTCTAATCTCAGCGCCACCAAATTGTAAATTTAAAATTGATAGTACAATTTCCAGTTAAGTCGTGTATAATCAGTCTTATAAGCACAAATCTTATGTCTTACAAATATACAAAAAAACAAATTCTAGTAGGTTGGCACTACAGTCATTGTTGGAGTATTTTTAAACCGTATTTAAAAATTTACTAATATATCAATTCTTAGTATTACTTTAACAATGTATAGTAAGCTATCAAAGCTTAAATCATAGTCAAAGCAAAATCTTATTTTAGTAGGTTGGCACTACAGTCATTGTTGGAGTATTTTTAAACCGTATTTAAAAATTTACTAATATATCAATTCTTAGTATTACTTTAACAATGTATAGTAAGCTATCAAAGCTTAAGCATCTCGAGGATAGTCAAAGACTACCAAGATCATTATTTTAATCTTTTATAAGAGATAATGACCTCTAATTTAATTCATAAGAATCTTTAATATCATTACAGGACGTAACTATTTTTTTTTACAAAAGCTTTATTGATTTTACATTAATTTATGCACAAGTTTTAAATTAAAAATTACGTTATTGATTTAACTAGCTAAGATGTATTGTTTTATGTAGTCTACAGTAGAAAAAAAAATTAAACATTATAGTTTGTATTTTAAAAGCTGATGCTTTTGAAATATAATATTATTAGACTATAATTATGAAGAAAAGCAAAAATATGGCAATCCAGGACAGATTTTTGCTTAAAAAATGCTACTTCTATTCGCCGTTATATAATTGAAAAAAAATTAATATTTTTAAATCTATTAAAAAGAATAACCGTTAGATATTCCCCATTTAATAATTACATATTGGTTTAACATTTTAATAAATCATTTGTGATAAGAAATTATGATATTTTAGTATTACATGTAAATAATCGAAAAATACTTATAATATAAGACTTTTTAATGTGGCCATTTTTAATTAATAACTAAAAGGGGGATCTTACCATGTTTAGTTTTAATTTACCCAAAAGGCTATTTTAAACAAATAATCATCCTTTATTTAAATGAATGGTAAAATAAAAGGAATACTAATACTAGTTTTATGTGTATTACTGGTATTTTTATACTACTTAATTACTAATATTAAACCCACGATAGTTAAACATAAAAGCAAACCTACTAACACTTTAATGTCATTAGATGATAAATTTATTGAGAAAATTCCTGTAAACGATGTTCTAAAATCTGCAATTGAAGATCGTTCAATAACCCAGGAAGACAGATTGTTTTTATTTGCTCTATTTGTTGTCTCTAATTTTAAAAAGACATTGATAGAAGAACTTGACTTTTCTCAATTTATCCGATTTATAAATTAGAACTATATGAAAAGTCTAGAAAATATCACAGGAATTTACAAGGTATTGATTCAGTAATATTAGAATGCGTTAAATCTCACAAAGCTAAATTAATTTCTTTATTACACAAATTATCACAAAATTTTGGCAATGGGCAAAATACTTTATTTTTACAATCTAAAATCGAACAAATTTGTCATAATTTGCTAAACTGTTTGGTATTTTCAAATAGAAAAAACATATATATTTTTTTACGATCAAATAAAGATAAGATTATGAGAGAATTTAATTTAAGTAAAAAAAACAGAAATGAAATGTTAAACAATTTGTTATTAACTAAAAAAAATTATGGCCTATTTTCAAGTGAATTCGAATATACATACATAGAAGGAGTTATGCTAATTTTAACAGAAAGTTTGATTTTAGATGTAGTCGACGAGGTTTATGAAAACTTTATTAAAGAAAGATAATTTTTAATTTATTTTTAAAACTTAATATTGCAAAATTTCCTTGTAATTTACGAACAGACGATTAATAAGCCATTTTATTATTCTAGTGTGAATTATAATAAATATTTTCTGTTTGTAATAACATTTTAATTATATTTCTATGTAACACTAAAACACTTGCTTAATTTCTCAAATGTATCAGCTTTTGATTCGCATTTTACATCAGACGTATTATTATTCCCAAAAAAATTTTCAATTTACAAAACTACAAATAAATTACAATTATTAATTTAGCCTATCTACGAGAAATGTTAGGTATTAATAAAAATCTAATCTGACTTAATCTTCATATTTTCGAATTTTACAGTAGTGACTTAAAATTTATAAATTAGCACAACAATTTTCAAAAAAATATTAGCGGGTGCAGTTTTATTGTTAGCCTCGTATTTGTAGATTAATAACTGCAAATGTTCTATAAGCAATAAGAAGGCATATTTATAATGAATAATCATAGTAGTTTCGTAGCACTAAAAGAACTAGTAAATTATACTTACAAAATTATATTAAGAGTTTCAATGCAAACTTTAGAAAAAACTGCTAGTATTTTTAACTACAAATCTCGGTTAAGTTTTGGATCAGAGATTAATAAATTATAGATTGATAGTGTTTGGGAATTTTACATGAGAACAGAAAGCAATTGTAATCATAAAGTTTAAATTAGACAAATAAAATTTTGGTAGAGATGTATTTATGTAAAGTTGAAAATATCTTGTAATTTTCTCAGTAGTAGCAGAAGCTTCTTTTGTATGAAATAATAAAATAATTGTTATTTTAATATTACTTAGATAGGTGATGATGAAAATATAAAATTTTATTGATTTGTCAATCCTATCAATATTAAATTGTCATAACATTTGTATTGCAAAAAACTTTTAACATTTGTATTGCAAAAAACTTTTAACATTTGTATTGCAATTCTATCAATATTAAACTATATAAAATTTATATTACAATTATATTAATATTAAACTATTATTAAACTTTTTTAAGACTTCCCACAGTTTTGACCTTTTGTTCTAATTTTTATATATGTACGTGTGTTTACTGACAATAATATTTTAAGTCTTCTTGTTTATTTACAAAGTCAATATTAGTCATCAATTGTTTATATTGGCTATATTGATTTTACCCTATTATGAAAAAAGAAAATAGAATTATTACTTCTAAATATAACAAATACACTTTCTTCTTTGTAAATATGTATCATCAATTAAGTAAACCCAGTAATCTTTTTTTCTTATTAACTATGGTTTTACTTACTATACCACAAATATCTCCTTTCAATCCATATACCTATCTATTGGCATTCGCATTGGTAACTGGAACTTCAATGATCAAAGATGGTATAGAAGACTATAAAAGACATAAAGAAGATAAACTTGTTAATATGAAATTAATAACGACTTCTTTTATTGAAAATAATTTTGTTATTTGTAAAGAAATCTTTGTTGAAGATCTTAAACAAGGGGATTTTGTTATATTGAAGGCGGATGAAGACGTTCCTGGGGACTGTATTCTCCTTCTAAGTAAAATAAAAGGAAAATGTAAATCATACTGCTTTGTAGATTCGTGCAATCTTGATGGAGAATCAAATTTAAAAAAGAAAACATCTTTTACAACAAATAATTGTTCAGAAACAAATGCGCCAAGTTTAAGCGAACAATTATCATACGAATTTTGTAAATGTGATTACGAATTAATAAATAATATAACTGATTCTTTTGTAAAAGATACCGGTGACGTGTTTAATAAATTTGAATGTACAATAGAAACCCAAGGACATGAATTTTTGTGTAATGAGCGTAACACACTATTGCGAGGTATGAAATTGAAAAATGTAGACTGGTCGTTGGTCTACATAGTAGCGGTCGGTGAACGAACAAAACTAGGAAAAAGTAATGTTATGGCTAGAAAAGGAACATCTTTATTTGAAGTTGAATTAACAAAAATAGTTATGATAATTTTTGTAATTTATTTCTTACTTTTAGTATCAACTTCAATACTAGGATCTTTATTTCTTCGTAAAAACAGTATTAGTTATTTATATCTAGGTGATTTTTTATCAGCAGATGCATTAAAAATGACAGGAACTAATTATATTATGTTTAGTTACCTCATACCATTATCTTTATTTGTTACTTTAGAAGTATCAAGGATGTTTCATTCAGCTTATATTTCGCACGACGAAAATCTTATAAAAGACGATATTCATTCTGTATGTAGAAATTCAAATGTAACTGAAGATTTAGGAATGATTGAATACATTTTAAGTGACAAGACGGGAACATTAACAAAAAACAAAATGGTATTTAAAAAAGTACACATTTTAGGACATAAAGATCTTTTAGACGTTTATAATTTAAAATTCAATTTTTCGTCCGTTGACGAAATTTCGTTTTTTATTACAAATACTAAATTTTCCGATAGAAATTTACAAAAATTTCTTTTAACTATAGTTTTGATATGTTGCAACAGTGTCGAACCTCTAAATGGAAAATTAGAAGGTATTTCTCAAGATGAAATTTGTATTTTAAAACAGTTAGAAAATAACGGTATTAAATTGATACGTAGAGAAGATGATTTTGTAATAATAACCTTTGGAGATGTTGAATTTAGATGTGATATAATGTTTACATTAGATTTTAGTTCTTCAAGACAAAGAATGTCAATTGTCATTAAACTTTTTGACAAGTTTTTTATATTTTCCAAAGGTTCCGATCAAATGATGTTTGATGAAAAAAATATTGAAGTCAAATTATCATCTTCTTATGAAGTTTTAAAAGTAATAAACAAAAATTCTAGTTTTAGAACATTAATTTGTGCTTATAAAAAGATATCAAATGAAGAATTTATGAAATTAAAAGAAGATATGGATAGTATAAAGTTAGAAGATCGAGAAATACAAGAAAATGAAATTTTTACAAAAATAGAAAAAGGTATGAAATACCTTGGGACCACTTTTATTGAAGATGAATTACAAGATGATGTAAAAGAAACAATAGAGATGTTAAAAGATGCCAATATAAAGATATGGATGATAACTGGGGATAAAAAAGAGACAGCTATTAGTTGTGCGGTAGATTCTGGTCTTATGAAATCTTTTGAAGATGAGGATGTTTTGTGCATAGAAGGTAGAAAATTTGATGAGGAGATTTCAGAGGTAGACGCGACATTGTATAAGTCAGTAATAATTTATAGATCGACTCCAAAACAAAAAAGTCAAATTGCCAAGTTTTTCAAAAATAATAAAAAGAATACATTGGCAATTGGAGATGGTAACAATGATGTCCCTATGTTATTAACAGCCAATGTTGGTGTTGGTATTTTGGGTAAAGAAGGCAATCAAGCCGGAATATCTGCAGATTTTGCAGTGCCTGATTTTAAAAGTTTAAAATTTCTAATTTTTATTCACGGTAGATACAATTTTATTAGATTTTCAAAAGTAACTTTGAATGCTTTATATAAAAATATCTATTTGATAATTATCCAGTACTTGTATAATTTTTTTACAGGGTTCTCTGGAAAGCCTATTTACAATAATTTTTTTTTGAATTACTATAATGTTTTTTTTACATCTTTGATACCCGCCTCAATTTGTTGCTTTGACAAAGATTTACCTGAAGATTTTTTATTAAGGAATCCCAAAGAGTACTCGTCTACTAAAAGATTTTTTTGTAAAACTGTTATATTTCTAGGAATCTGTTATGGGATTTTACAAGGTTTATTAGTTTTTCTTTTTTTATTTGGTGTAGTCTTTGTTAAAGATTTAATAGGTAGAAATGGAAAAGTTGGAGGGTACAACGGGTTAAATAACTTAATGTCTTTAATTGTCTTTTTTTCTGTCTTTTTAGGTCAGATAAGATTGATTTCTTTTTACACTATTTATTCCTACGTAGCAATATTTTTAAGTCTTATTCTTTTTTTTATAACACTTTTTTTAATACAAGATACTTCTTTAGATGGCAATATGTGGATTTTAATGAGCATTCCCACTGCCTATTTTACATTCTTATTTATAATTTTGTTTTCATACATGTCTGAATTATGTCTTAGTAAAATATTTTACAAAATTGTAAATAAAAAACAATAAAAACATTTTATTTCTTATTTTTCGACTTTTTATTTTCTCCCACTACAGAGGCATTTCTTTTTACTCTTTTTGAGGTGGTCACTGGTAATGTTTCAATACTTTTATTAGCTGCCAAAGAAGCCTTACGAGTAGATCTTGGGGTCACTGTTAGTTTCGACATAGAAGAAGGTTTATTTTCTACATTTAGATTTTCAAATCCAGAAGTTTTTTCTTTTTTAGGTTGACTTTTTTTTGCCATTTTGATTTTTTTATTGTCAGCACTTTTTTTATCTTTTTCTTCATTTACTTTTTCTTCTGCTTCTTCCTTATTTATATTAAGATCTTCATTTACTTCTTCTTCTTCCTTATTTATATTAAGATCTTCATTTACTTCTTCTTCTTCCTTATTTATATTAAGATCTTCATTTACTTCTTCTTCTTCTTTATTTTCATCTTCATCTTTACTTTTTATATCTTTATCTTTACTTTTTATATCTTCTTCATCTTTACTTTTTATATCTTCTTCATCTTTACTTTTTATATCTTCATCTCCTTCATTATTTTCACCTTCTCCTTCCTTATTTTCATCTACTTCTTCCTTATTTTCATCTAAATTGGTTTCAGGTATTTCTTTAAATTGCTCTTTTTTCTGTTCCTCTGGAAAATTGGTTTTATTTTCAATTGATTCTTCAATTTTATCAAGTGAATCTTCAATCTTTTCAACTTCTCTCATTTTTATTGAGGGGTCATTTTCATTTTGTTTTATTTTTAATTTGTCATTTTCTAAAGTTAAATTTAGACTTTCACTTGATTGGTTGATTTTTTCCTCTACAACTTTTTCTGCATCTTTTAAAATTTCTTTCTCAATGACGACATCTCCAAGATCCTTAACTTGTTTTTTTACTATTAGGGGATTAATTGGAGTATCTACTACTCCAAGGTCTATAACTTCTTTTATTTCTTCATCTAAATCTTGTTGTTTTGACATAATAGCTTCTTTAACTTCTGATAAGTTCCCTTCCTCTAGTGCTTCTTCCGCTTTAGTTTCAGAAGATGAACCATCAATAATTTTAATGGCAGTTTGAAGTTCAAAGTTGTCTTTTATATCTTCATTATTCAATTTATCTTTGTATTCAATTTCTTGAATATCTTTAATATTTATTTTTTCTTTTACTTCCTCATAAATTACTCCATCTTTTATAAAATGACTACTGACTACTTCTGTTTGAATATTTGTTTCCTTTTAGTAGTAAAATCTTCATGTTCTTCTTTTGTAATAATATTGTCATCTTTATTTAGAATATTTTTTACTTCTTCATTATTTTCATCCATAACAATTCTTTCTTGTATTTTTGTAGTGAGTTCATTTGTAATTTCAATTGTTTCAGATTTTGTTTCATTATTACTATTGTAATTATTATTATTACTATTATAATTATTAATGTCATTATTACTAATATTATAATTATTAATGTCATTATTACTAATATTATAATTATTAATGTCATTATTACTAATATTATTGTTTACATCATTGCCATTATTATCATTACTAATATAATTTATATTATTGTTGACATCATTATTAATATTGTTCACTCCATTTAAAAATAAATTTGATTCAATTTGGTAGGAAAAAGCACAGGAGTCTTTTAAATACTCAGGACATTCTTTAATAATTTTACTTTGATCAATTATTACATTAGAAGATGTCAATTCTATTTGAAATGCTCTCCCGTGAATTTTAATAAAATCTCCAATTTCAAAGTCTAGTTTTTGTCCAACTTCTAAATCTTTGTCATTAAGTTTCACATCTTCACCAACAACAAAGATCTTTTTATAATTTAAATATATTTTTACATGTAATTCAAGAATGGATGGTAATTGTATTCTTATACTGTTGTATAAACCACTACCTATAGTTATTATTTCACTATCAGTAAATAAGGTATCAATTAGACTTCCTTTTAAATTGTAAATATTTACTGTAAATTTACTTTCCATTTTAAGGGTAAATAAAATTCAATTTAGAAGACATTCCTGAAATATTTTAAATTGAATATAAAGTTAAATATATTACAAGAGATTGATATATTTTATTAGATTTAATATGATAGATTAATATGTTTATATAATTTTTAAATAAAACACGCATAAATGAAAAGAAAATGTCAAAGTGAGAATAAAATTTCAGACAATGTCGAAAACACGCCGTTTTTTAAAAAAAAAGTAAAGAATATTTACAATTTGTTGTATTAAGTTCAAACGTCATCTGTTTCTAATTTATATTTCAAATAAAAAAATGATGTACATGCAAAAGTCTTTATTTCTTTAAACAAGGCTTAAATCGAAAGCATAACCCTCAATCCTTGTGTATGATATCTAATAAAGTAAAAAATCTTATAATTCTAGTGAGTGTATCACGTTCAATTAGCCTTTTTGGTTTTTATTGCTACGCCATAAATTGTTATTATTTTGATCCTGAAAATATATTTAGCAATTGAATTAAGTAGGAATATAATCTAATATTCTTTATTTATCAAAAGATGTTTTTAGATCTTTCCCAATTACATGCCTTTTACAGGCATAATAATCTACTTAAAAATCTTTAGTTGCACATAATTTTTAGAAATGATAAATGTGTAGTCGCGGTTTCTATGTTCTATAGGTTGAGTATTATAAGCAATATCTAATACATAGACTATAATTATAACATTAGTATCTTATAATATAATAACAAGAATGTGTATACTTATATGTTAATTTAATAAAAAGGTACAAGACACAGTCTTCACAAATATTAGATACTAAATGCTTCCAAAATGACAATTTTTATCTCTAAATTGCATGTTCAATCGCGTCTGCTATAAATTTAAAGGACTCTTATTATTACAATCAGATTTTATGACATTTAAATACAAGTTTTTTACACAATTCAAGGATCTGTTCATAAATTAAATGCTAGTCTATTATTGCTTGTAAATAACAAGTAATTATTTAGCACACTACAAAGTGCATTATAAAGGCTTTAATAAAATATATATAAACTAATAATATGGTACATAAAAAGAAGTTGTATTATAACAACTATAATATAAGTTATTAAATATATTTATTTTAATATTACATCCAATACACATAAAATATATATTATATTGATGTTAGTATGTATAATAAAAAATAATAATATATGTTATTATATATTACATATTAATGTATATTATTAATAATAATAAATGTTATTAAATATAATATAAAACTATATATATAGTATTAAACATATTATGCAACTACAATACACATAAAACATATTACATAAACTTCTAATTAAAAAAATTGCATAATCAAATTAGTTTCCTAACCTGATTTAATAAGTTTGTAAATTTATAACATTAATTTCAATAAGTTATAAAAGTTTAATTGGCTTTAAGTAATGATAACTTTTCTTGTATTCTTCTCTTTCTCTCTTCCAAAGGTAATTTTTCAACTTTATATTTTTTAAATCCACTATAATCTTTTTTTTCTTTTTCTTCTCTACTAGGGTTCTTAATAATGGCATCTAAAGCATTCTGATAAATTCCTGCAATATTATCTGGTTCAATATTCTTTTTAATATAATCTCCAAATTGTATTTTATATTTCTCTTCATCACTTTCTTTTAGACTTTTCATATATTCTGAGACATGTTTACAGAAAATCCTGTCTCTAAGCTCATCAGCCTTAAAAGGTTTGTTCTTTTCGTATCCTATAAATTTAGATTCTGAGTGAGGAATAAAAACACCTGCATCAGAACATCCTTTCATAGAAATAAATGTATTAGCACCTTTAGTACTCCTAGATAATCCAATATCAAGGAATATTTTAAGTGCTCTTCTTTCTTCATCAATATCTTCTGTAACAGTATAAGTTCCATTAGTCTTCTTGGCTTTATAAAGATCGTCCATTTGTAACTTAGCGAGAGCTCGTCGACCAGCTAAAAAACCTGTAGCATAAAAAGCGAAATGATTTTTTAAACCAAAATCAACACCATAATTTTTAATTCAGTTGAATCAGCAAAGGCAAAAACTCTGTCTCCATCAATGTAAGATCTTGTGATCTGACAAATAACTTTAGTGTTAGTTCTACGGACTACTAATCTAAATTTAAGAGCTCCTTGTTTATTATAATCTTGTTTTATAAGATTTATTCTATGCCTGTAATTGGTCTTACATTCTCTTCTTCTACGTCTTTTTACTTGGAATCTACTTCTCTTAGTTGCAGCGGATTTAGTTTTCTTAGATTTTCTACCACCTTTTCTTGCCATTTAATGGGGTAAAAAAAATTGAAAAAATTATGCAAAATATTTTAATAAATTACAATTATTGTAAAATATATATATTCTATAATATACAGTTAAAGTAAAAATTACAATTAATTATATTTTATTTGTAAAATATATATAATTATATTATAGTTATTATTATTGTAAAGATTATTATAAAAATATAATTATTATAAAATATACAGTTACAGTAAAATATATATGGTTATTATTATTGTAAATATAACTATATTTATTATTATAATAAAATACTTAAGGGATTTTTTATCACACCCTCATGATTTTATGCGAAATTTGTAATTCTAAATTCAAGTGCATAAATGGAGAATACATTTGTGAAGAAGGACACATTGCAGAGACAAAATTAGAAATAGCTGATGAGATACATTTTTCTACAAGAAGTCAAAAACAAAAAGTGCAAAATGCTTCTACTGTTTTAACAAAATATTCTTTTAAATATAAAAACCTACTTCTTTTTAATTTATTTTTTAAAGAATTTGTTTTGTTTCTAAAGTGCTCATCTTCAAAATTTATTGATTTTTATACAAATTTCTTTTCTGGTGATAGAAATAATATAAGTTCTCCTATTAAAATAAGCTTTGGGTATTTAATTATACTAGGGTACTTAACAAAAAGAACAGAATTAGAAAAGAAAGGTCAATTGTATTTTTATAGAACCTTTCTATTAGAAATAGAAAGATTTGATTACATTTCCAAGATTTTTAATATAAAAAATATTTTAGGTATAAAAAAGACTAGTAATAAATCTCTTGGTATTACTAAAAAATGTATTTCTTGGATTAATAAACATAAACTTATGGATAAATTAGGTACTTCTAATTATCCTTGTAATAAGAAACATAGAAAGATTTTATCAGAGACATCTTTATCTCATCCTTTAATAGAATACAATAAAGCTATTATAAGACAAGAACTAGATCACTCGCAAGAAAACTTATTAAAATATTTTAATAAAGTAATAGAAATCTTAGCAATTCAAAAAAGTGAATATCTTGAAAAATATTTTATAAAATTTTTACGTCTTCGAAATTTATCGGATAAATTGTTTTCACCTGAAGATGAAATTTGTATTTTTTTGTATTTGTTTAATGAAAAATATAAATTAGAAATAAATTACAAAAGTGCTGTAAAAAACCTAAATTATTTTATGAATAATAAATATTATGATGAGAATAAAGATAGTAAAACTACATTTATAGATTTGGTTGTTTTATTAACACATACCTCTTATTTACAATTTCATAATAGAATTTCACAGGTATTGAAAAATAAAGAATTTAAAGTTACGAATAATATTTTTGTAACAGGAAAAATAGGTAAACAATATTTTAGAAGTATAAAATGGAGATCTTATAGAATTTATTTAAAAAGAATAAAATTATTACTTAGTAATAAAATGAACATGAAAATAAAAAAACAATATATTGAAGATGATAGAATATAAATTTAATAATACAAAATATTAATATTGATAATATAAAATGATACAATAAATATAATGTGATTAATGTAATAAATTTGAATTGATTAAATATTAATATAATAAATATATTACAAATAATGTTATATATCAATACTACAAATTTAACATTACAAATGATGTTATATATCAATACTACAAATTTGATATTACAAATGATATTATATATCAATACTACAAATTTAACATTACAAATGATGTTATATATCAATACTACAAATTTGATATTACAAATGATGTTATATAAATACTACATTTATAACAAATGATGTTATATATCAATACTAAATTTAATATTACTAATGATATTAAAATAAGTATTTATTAGTAATATTTTAAAATAATTGTTTTTTCAATATTATTTCTTAAATATTGCCCATTCATCACATACAACTTTATTTCACTACTATTTTTATTATTGGGTGAATCAAATGTAAAATAAATATCTTTTAAATTTCTTTCATCAACGACTTCAACGTTTTTATGCAAAATATTGTCAATTGCAATAAAAACTGACCAAGTGCATAAACTTGATTCTTTAAATTTGTAAGTGTGAACACACTCTCCATTTTTTGATTTATTTAATAAATCTAATTTAACTTTTAATGTTACAAGACTATTTTTTTGTACTTTAAATGTATTCCCATCTTTATTAACAATCAAATCATTTTTATCATCTTCTACATCAGTAGCTTCTTCATTAAGATTTCCTGTATTTTTAATTGCTGCTGAAAATTCTTTAATATCAATTTTACGAATATTTCTATGAACTAATAAAGCATCTTTAAGGTCTTGGCCTTTCAAGACCTTATTTAAAAAATCTTCTGTGTCAAATTTCTGTCCATTAATTTTACTTAAAAATAAATCTGTAAATTTAACATGAGGATATTGCAATAAAAAATAATCTTCATCAAATACTGACTGTGTAATCATCGCTTGTAAAGTAAATAATTTTTTATAAATTTCTAATAATCCCTTCGCTAATGCAATACATTTCATACCTTCTATTAATAAAAGACTTTTTTGTTTATAAAATCCAAATCATTTTTTTTACATTGATTTAATCTAAAAAGATGATCTATCAAAATTAAAAATCCTTCATTTGTATTTTTATTATCTGGTAAAGGAAATCCATAATTAGATTCTACTAAGGATTTAATATTTTTTACATCACTGTTAAAATCAGTAGTACTAATTTCTTTAGATTTTGTTAGTATAAACAACAAATTCTTAATATCACATTTCTTTTTCAAATCGTCATTTATAAAATTTAAAAAACAATCCATTGAGTCAAATTGAATACCCAATGAATTTTTAGTTTTTATATTTTTCCATTTTCTATATGCAAAATTTGGTAAACACATTCCTAAAATTATGCAATAAATTAAAAAAGCTAAAGTTGCATTTTTCATTATAAAATCTGGAATAGCCATAATTTCACCTGTTTTAGATTCACTATTAAGCCATTTAGAAAATGTTTTTTTATCTTTAACAATATTATAAGCTTTACTTATTTTCATAAGCATTTGTTCATATTCATCTTTTTTATCTTTAGGTGCTTTTTGTGTATCAAATTTTAACATCATTTTCAACATTTTCCTTTTAATTACTTTTGGTGATGTATTTAAATCTATCCCTAATATTTCTAAGGGATCGAAATCTCTTTTAATATCTAATTTAATTACTAAAACATTTTTTATTAGTACTGAAATAATTATCCATAAAATAACAAGAAATGTATTTCCAAAAAAATTTGTGCTTTTAGGTAAAGATTTACAACTTTCGCATTTACAATTTATGCGAGAAGTTTTTTTCTTAAAAAGAAATTTGCATGAATAATATAAAGTTACTGGTAAAATAAAAGAAAGTGCTAAGTAACTTGATGCTAAGCCTGATTCATCATATTGATATTTGTAAGACATGGGTTACAAAAAATGAAATTTTGTAAACAAACACATAAAAATAAAAAATTTATTTTTAGTAAATGATCTTGGGTATTTATATTGAAATAACTGATAAATGAATTATTATTAACTATTATACATACTATAAAATTTGTAAAGACTACTAATAATATTATATATAATAACCATTTTTACATATTATCTAAATGCTAAACTAATAACCTAAGCGTGGAAGAAAGTTAAAGTCGGTGAACAAACATTAACTCATTAAACTTATTTTTATTTTATATATTATTAAATTTGCAAAAATACCAATACAATTGCATTTATGACTATTAAAAAATTTGCAAAGGGTCTATTTGTTTGCAAATATACTTTTATTATTTTAGAAAAAGTACTTAACAAGCCCATGCAATATAAAAAGTTTAAAAGGATATTCACAAAATAAAAAAACTTTTGTTAAAAGTTTATTTTTTTTAATAAAATTTTAATGTAACACCAGTTTTTCCGCTTTTAAAAATTGGCCAATCATGTTGTGACAATTGGAAAAATATTCTTAAATTTAATTAAATAGATTTTCAAATTAAAATGTTGGTACAATATAATTTATGATTTGTAGAAAATTAATATCTTTCTATCTCAAACATAGACAACTTTATTAATAGTAGATGTCCTATTTATAATGGATGATAGCTGAGTTATTGTAATGCTATTCTTATACTTTAAATAATAAATAAGCAATTTCAAAAATGTTTATTTTTATAATTGGTAGACACAAGTGCAATTTAAATTAAATTGGTTTGTTGATTGGTCTTTTAAATTATAAATAACCCTTAAAATATATTTTATGTTTGACAAAAAAATTAAACTTAATAATAATTATAACATGCCTATGGTGGGACTTGGTACCTGGAAAATAATTGAAGATGATAAGGTGGACGAGTCTATACGAAATGCTATCAAATGTGGATACCGTCACATTGATACAGCACTTATTTACGGAAACGAAAAATCAATTGGTCGCACTTTGAAAAATCTATTTTCTGAAGGTCTTGTAAAGCGTGAAGACTTGTTTATAACTTCAAAATTGTGGTGTACATATCACGACAATCCTGAAAAAGGAATTCAGAAAACACTTGATGATTTACAATTGGATTATATCGATTTGTATTTGATACATTGGCCAGTGAAATTCAAATCAGACGAGAATAATCAATCCGTTAAAAATGAAAAAGGAGAATTTATATTGGAAAACTTTGAATGTGAAAAATTATGGAAAATGATGGAAAATTTTGTCACAAAGGGATATACAAAATCTATAGGAGTAGCTAATTTTGGAATTAAAAATCTTGATTTAATATTAAAAAATTGTAGAATTAAACCTGCTGTAAACCAAATTGAAATACACCCATATTTATCGCAGGATGAATTGGTTGAATTTTGTCAAAAAAATGAAATAAACGTTGTAAGTTATTCGTCATTAGGTGGTTCTGAGGCGCAAAATGCGAATTTAAGAAATGATGAAACAATTGTCGATATTGCGAAAAAATACAAAAAAACTGTTCCGCAAGTAATTTTAAGTTGGTTAATAATGCGAAATATTCTTGTAATACCAAAAAGTTCAAGTGAAAATCATTTAAAAGAAAATGCCGATCTTTTTGAATTATCAGAAAATGATTTTAAAAAAATTTCAAGCTTAAATAAAAATATTAGAACCAACGAATCAAAATCATTTGGTCCTGGTAGGTTTCAATAAAAAGTTTATTTTTAATTTTTATAATTATGGAATGTAAATGACGTCATTTTTAATCAATGAAAGATAGCCTTTAGAAACTAGTTTTTGTAAAAAATAATCCAATTGATCGTTATTTAAATTAAAATTTTCCAGTAATGATTCAATAGTACACTTTTTTATTTTTTTCAAATACTTCATTATTTTCGCTTCTATTGCAAACTCTGTTGGTAATTTATTTTCTATTTTACTTTGTAATTTAACAGTATCTTTTATTTGATATTTAAATAAATCAATAAAATTTTTATATTCGTCAAATTTATCATGTATGAGAATGTTGTAGAAATGCATTTTTCCACAATAAGTTCTTTATTTTGATTTACAAAGACATTTTCATTTTCGCAACAGATAAGTCCAAATTTTTCTAAAAATTTAACATTTTCATTGAAATTTAAATCTCTAGAAGAATTATAAACTGCCTTTAAATTTGTTTCTTTGGAAAAGTACAATAAAAGGGAAACTTTATCGGAACTCATTCTGATATTTAAATTATTAATTTCAAAAATAATATAAGATGCACTAGCCGAATATAAAAAATCCGATCTAGGATATTGACAAATATAACGATTTTCTAAAATTCTTTGAATATTAGCAAGTTTTGAATGTAAAATGGGATTGTCAAGACTTAAATTACAAAATCCCTTAGTAATGGCCCTTAACTCTACCTTAAAATCTACTTCTTGACAACCAAACGCAAAATTTTGCTCTAACGGAATTTGATATTTTTTTAAAACTAAAATAAGCCATGAAACAATCGATGCGCCACAATAGAATTCGCAAATTTTTAATATTTTTAACTCAAAATCAATTCGACTAGTATCATTTAAAATTCTCTCCAAGCAATCTCGATTTAATACTTTTATTATAACATTTTTTTGGTTAGTTTTATTAATTAAATAAAATACATGGTTTAACAACGATAAAGGTTTATCTACCGTTGTAAAGTATTCATTGACAATAGATGAAAAAAAATCAGGTAATCCCTCAATGTTATAAAAAATTTCTAATATTTTTTTTTCCACTACAAGTTCTAATTTCTCCGTATTTAGATTTTTAGAATTAAATGTATCAAAAAAATTAGTAAAAAAATCAAAAGCTGTTTGACAATCCGTTACATTTTCTAAAAATGCTAAAAAATGTTGTTCAAGTTTCGAAAAAAATATCATAACGTAATTATTTTCTAGGTATTGTAAAATCAATTCTATTTCTTTGAATCTAAAAATCAAATCAATACCTTTTTTTTCATTAGTAAAAAACCAATATAAAAATTTTTTAAATTTTTTTACAATAAATTTTGTGATTTCGAAATATGATTCTTTATCAGAAAACTCAAACAATTCTTTAGCAATTGATAATTCTGTTTTTGTATCATCAACTAGAGATTCGATATCTGCTGTATTTGAGGGATTATAAGAATTGTAATATAATTTCAAAAAATTTTCATATTCTTCCTGATTTTCACTGTAAAAAAAGAGATTTTTAAGGTATAAAATAGACTTTTTTAGTTCATCTGAATTTTCCAGAGATACAAAAGATGTTCTAAATGTTTTTATTTCATCAAGAAAGTATTCTTCAATTATACTTATTCTAGAAAAGATAAAATTTTTATACAAAAGATCATAAAAAAGAGTACGAATGTGTACGACATTGCTAGCTCTTTTTTTTATATTTACATTTATAAAAAACCTTTCTAAATAATAAAACACTCTTTCTATTAAAACAAAACTTTTTTCTAAATTTTGATTCATAGAATAAAACCCACGTAAAGAAGAAATAGGCCTTAAAGACTTAAAAAAGTCGATTAAAACTTTTGTTAAAAGATCGTAAACAATAGATCCTTTAATTTCGTAAGTTTGTGTTTTTTCTGTACAATGTAAATAAATAATATTGTAAGCTTTAATAAAATCATTAGAAGTAAATAAATGGTTTGTTTTTAACATTTTAAAAGTCAGAGATTCTAGATCCTTCATTTAAGGGCAATAAAAAAAAGCTAAAAAGTTGATTTATAAATGGTTTCTAAATCATCAAGTTTTAAAACATTCTCGTTACGTTGACACATCACATAAAGTTCATAGATATTTTTACACAATTCACTTTCTACAGATTTTGTTTCTAAAGAAACAAAATGAAATTTTATTGAAATTAGCACATTATAAATAAATTTTTTTAGTTTTAGGTCTTCATTAATCATTTTGTAAATATCTAACGTATATTTAAAAAGTCCTCTATAATAAACAATAATTTTAGACTTCGTAATTTTTGCTTCTTCTTCTCGTATCCTTTAATATAAAAAAACATAGCTTCAATGTAAATTTTTATTGCACTATTTTTGTCATTTATATTTACAAGATCTGCTTCTTTTTTTAGTGTACTCGCTTTTGTCAAAGCCTCGTTTTGTATTCCTTGAGAAGATTTAGATGGATTTCTAAAAGTTCCAAATCCTTTTTCGTCAATAGAACAAAATTTAAAATATCCTTTCTCCATCAATTTCTTTATCCTATCTTCCATTATAAGGGACCTTTATATTGTACTTTTAATTATTTAAAAGTATTCCTAATGGAACAGTTGTATAATGAGATTACTGATCTTTTATTGAAAAAATTAAAAGAATTTAAAAATGACACTGAAAAATATAAAGAATGTAAGAACTTATTTGACAAAGAAGATTTACTTTATCAATATGAAAATTGGGAAACTATAGAGAAAAATTTAAAAGAGGGAATTTTTACTAAACTTAAAAAATTAAATGATCATTTGTTAGATGTTGAAAAAAACCTTTTAATTTATGAATCATTAAATATGAATAAAGAAATTGATATTAGTATAGAAGATCTTAGTATAAGCTCTAATATGCTTAGTAGAAATACAGAACCATTAATGGATTTTCTAATTCTCCTTGGTATCTACCATGCTATCCAAATTTAAACATGATTGAATTTTTACATGAAAATGATGAAGAATAACTTTAAAAGTAAATAAAAATAGTTTGTTTGTTTTTTTGCATAAAAATTATTAAAAAAACTATAAATAAGAAAAAAATTTTAGTTTAGCATAAAATAGAAATTTTTATTTTTTTACCCTAAATAATGAAAATAACTAATGTGCTAAAACAAGATGTGACCAATAATAAAATATTGATAAACAAGCCTAAGAAATTTATAAATTTTAAACATACAAAGAATTCCTTATTTAGTTACATTTCATTAGATGATAATTTACTGCTTTGGACAAAAGTTTATAATAAAAATTTTTTACAGGATGATCTAAATGTAAGATATCTTTTTACTAAAGGTTCAGATAGACGATATGTTGATATAGAATGGAGTTTAAAGAAAAAATTATATATCTGCAAAGCTTTAAAGGATAGGATTTTGTATTTTCAAGAAAATCATTTAAAAAATAAAACATGTAAAAATTTAAATGCAAAAGATGTTGAATTTGTATTTAAAAAAGATGCTATAGATTCCTTGATTTTTAAGAACAAAGAACAAGATGAGTTTTCGTTATTTGAACATTTAAATTTTATTTATGGAAAAGTTACTTACTCTGATTCGAATTTTGAATCCGTTGAACCTTTTAACGACACAACTACGTAAAAAATAATATAAATGAAATAAAAAGAAAATCAAGCGTGTAAATATACAAGAAGATAAAAAAGAAATATTATTTTTTATAGACAAATGTATCAAATGTAGAAATAGTTTCGAAGAAATTTGTCTAAATATAAATTTATGTCCTAATACATATAATGTTAATTTAGGAACAAGGATATACAATCTGATGAAAGTTAAACACGAAACTGATTTGACAATTTTCGATGTTTTACAGTCGATTTGTGTCCTCGAAGAAGATTTACAAGTTTTTATGAAATCTTATAAAGTTTTACAAATTACTGGTATTATAATTCATCCACTTACAAAAGTTAAAGAAGTATCACTTATCGATAATTATGTCATAGTAACAAATATTACAAATGTTGACTTGGGTATAGATAATAATATACAGAAACATCGTACTATTTTAGGGTTAAATAATTTAGGTAATACTTGTTTTTTGAATTCTTCATTACAAGCTATAATCAATTGTAAAGAATTTTCTGATTATTTTTATTCTAGGACAATAAAAATTTTGAAAATGGTCAAGAACTTTCTGCAGCCTTTTCAGCATTAATCAAAAAGTTTGATTATGGTAATGGAGTTGTTTCGCCTTGTAAATTGAAGAATATTTTAGCATCAAAAAGGAATATTTATATTCATATGGAAGAACAAGATGCTATGGAATTTATTACTGATTTTTTAGATTTAATACACGAAGAACTAAAAATAAGAAAATATACAATTATTGAAAATATTGATAGATATAAAGAATGGAAAATAGAGAATCAATCCATTGTGACAAGTTTATTTTTTATAAAGCTTAAGTCTTCGATTGTATGTTCTGAATGTGATTATAAGCGATCACATTTTGAACCTGCTGGATATCTTCCTCTTTGTTTTCCTGAAAAAAAGAATTATTGTAATAATATTATAATTTTTTATGAGTCTCCACACAGGGTTCCTCTTAAGATTTTTGCTGATGTAACTTATTCAATAGAAAAATTGAAAAGTCTTCTTTTCAATGAATACGATGTTACTAACAAAATTTTTTGTTGTAATATTAATAATAATAGTCTAATAGAATTACAAGATTATGTTATTCTCAAAGACATCAGAGGAAACATTTTTTGTTATGAATATGTAGAAGAAAAAGCTAAAGACTATTTTTGGATTAAAGTCAACAAAAAATATTTCTTCTGGAATACTTACCTTGAATTTTGGATTTTGGGATATTTTGATAAAGAAAATATTAATAAACAGTCTATTGTTGATCTTTTAAGATCAAGACTTATTCCATTTATAAACAAAACAAGTGCAGGATTACTTTCTAGTTCAATTGATCATTTAATACACGTAGAATATGAAAAAAGTAGCTATAATGAGATTTCTCCTTTTAATAGGACGATTATTAAGTGTAATATTTCATCATCTAATTACGATTTCTTATTCGGTTATAATTTTAAGCCTATCAAAAATATGATTAGTCTTGTTTCGGATAAATTAGATCTAAAAAAATGCATAAACTTTTTCTTAGAAAAAGAATATATTTTTGGTGATGAGAAACAATTATGTGAGAATTGTAAAAATTATACAATTCAATACAAAGATACAAAATTAGAAAGACTTCCAAAATATTTAATAATACAATTGAAAAGATTTCGACTTACGGGCACAGGTACAAAATTTGAAAAAATAGATACTTATGTTGATTTCGATTTAGATGAATTTTACATAATAATTGTAAATACAAAGTGATCAGTGTAATTAACCACATAACCCCATCTGTTTCATTTGCTTTTAGAAGTATTGGTTCAAATGGGCATTATACTTCTTATGTTAAGTTTAATGATGAATGGTATTTTTGTGATGATCAAATTGTAACAAAAGTTACTTCTATTTCAAAAAATGATGCTTATATTTTAATACTTGAGAAATTAGACTAAAAAAAATATCCCTTAAAATAATGCGCAAAAAACTAAAAATTATTAGAAAATTAATAAAAGCAAAATTTCATAAAAAATGTAATACAAAAAAACTTAAACGGATACAAGAAGATTTAATAAATAATATAGAAAATAAATATACAATTTTTTTAAATAATATTTTAGCTACAGAAATTTCAGAAAAAACAAATTATAAGAAATTCGAAGACTTTTGGAATTTTATTATTACAGAGAAAGAAATAGAAAATATTAATAATAAATTTACAGACAAGGAAAAAGTCTGTTTTATAAAAAACAAACTTGTAACAAATTTAAGAGCCTTAATTTGCTATAAAAAAGATTTTAAAAACTTTTTTAAATTTCAATTATATGGTAAAAATTTTAATAAATTAAGTTTTGTCTTTAAGGATTTTATTTGTCACGGTACTGTCTACAGCTCAGAAAATTTCCCATTTTTAAACTTAACATTTCGATCTTTTCAACCTTTTGAACAAAAACTTATTTCTGAAAAAAAAGATGTAAAAAAATATTTAGAAAATGATAATTTTTCAGATGATTTTCGTAAATTTATGAAAAATAACAATTTTCCATGTTTAAATAAAATTCAAAGAGTAGTCAGTCATGTGGCACTCAATAGTGATGATAATTTTTTGATTTGCGCACCAACTGGTGTAGGAAAAACGTTTATTGCTATTATGACAATTTTTAGATTATTACAAAATAATACGAAAATAGCTTATGTAGCACCTATGAAATCTCTAGCTTTTGAGATTTATAATAAGTTAATAGAAATATTTCCACATTTAAAAATTTTTGAATGCACTTCTGACACAGAAATTTCGAAATTAGATATTTTGAATTTCGATATTTTGGTAGGTACACCTGAAAAAATAGAAATTTTACTGAGAAATAATTTTTTTTTGAAGTTTAATTTAGTGATTTTTGATGAAATTCACATTTTAAATGAATTGCGTGGACACGTTATTGAGTCATTGGTCATGAGATCTAAAGATTGTAGAATTGTTGGTATGTCTGCGACAATTTACAATTATGAAGATGTCGGATTTTTTCTAAAATGCGCACCAGAAAATATATTTTTTTTTGACGAGTCTTTTAGACCAGTGCCTTTAAAATACGAACTTATACAAAGTGCGAATTTCAAAATTGATTTGTTGGATATTCTTACAGAACAAAAAGGACCATTTCTTATATTTGTTCACAGTAAAAAAGAAACTTTAGAAGTCGCGGAATTTTTAATTAAATATCAAGTTCAAAATAGTAGTTTAAAATGTTCAGATGACTCATGTAAAATATGCCAAATTGATACAAAATGTTATGATAAATATTTTCTAAATAGTGTTGGTATACACCATTCTGGATTATTAAAAAACGAGAAATTAAAAATTGAACATTTGTATAAATTGGGTATTCTTAATATTTTAGTAAGTACGTCTACTTTATCTTATGGTATTAATTTACCTGTTAAAACTGTAGTTATAATGGGAACAAAATTTTACAATAAAAATATTGGAGATTATGAGTTTATAAATAATATGACTATAAAACAGATGCTTGGACGAGCAGGTAGAGATTTGTCTATAGAAAAGGGTGATATTTGTAAAGGAATTGTGTTATCAGAAACTTTTATTGACTCATTTTTTTACGAACAGACAATTGAAAGTCAATTGTTATTTAACATTCATAATGTTCTTTTAGCACATATAGAAAATTTTAATACGATTTCCGACATTTTTAAATGGTTTAAATCTTCTTATTTCTACATTAGATTGCGTAAAATTAATCCAGATCATTTTAATTATTCAATGTCAATTATCTACACGTGTTTAAAAAATCTTGTAGAGTGTAAAATGTTAGACAGAAAATACAAAATAACTCATTTAGGAAGAATAAATAATAAATATTTCACAGATTATAAAGATTTATTCTATCTTTACAAAAATATTAATAACGTTATGATGGATGGGTCATTATTAGACCTTTTAAGTGTTTTCGCGATATTTAAAGATTTAAAAACCAAAGATTTTCAAAACGTAAATTACCTAATTCCGTCAAAATCTGAAATATCTAAAATTTATCAATCGTATGTTTCAAATCAAATAGAAACATGTGATATTTTAGAAGATAACTTGTCTAGAATTTTTAGATGTATTCTTGATGTTTCGCTATATAAAAAATTGTTTGTAAGTAGACTTGTTGTGGAATATTATAAATCAGCTATACAGAAAAAATATATTTATGAAG
Source organism: Cotesia chilonis (assembly GCA_018835575.1). NCBI lineage: Eukaryota > Metazoa > Arthropoda > Insecta > Hymenoptera > Braconidae > Cotesia > Cotesia chilonis. Next base: position 176,285 of record RJVT01000133.1, read on the forward strand.
ATTTTAAACCTCTAAAATTTTCTATAAGATGTGATTTCTTTGATAAATACCTTAAACTTAATATTGTTCCATTACAAGAATATGAGAAATGTCTTATTTTAATAATTTATGATGATAAATTACTTATATCAGATATTTTATATAAAAACAATATAAAATATTACAAAGTCCCTTATCACGCGTTTTATGAAATTAATATTATTAGCTTGACTAATATAAATTCTTTTTTTAGAAAAACTTTTAAAAGAGTCGCAACAAATATTAATTATAAAATTTATAAACCAAAAAAACAATATAAATCAAATTTTATTGAATTTCATGACCAGTTAAATTTTTTCATGCGAAAAATTGATTCTAGTAAACCTGTCTTTGTACCAAATAAATATATCCAAAAAAAATTTCAATATAAATGTGATGACGTCAGAATTGAAAAAAATTTTACGGAAGGTCAAGTTGTTGACATATCAGGAGATATAAGTAATTTTAGTGAAGATATAATTTTATATTCCAATAATCTTTATTTAGAAATAAATGAGCAAGATTTATTTATTTCTAATAGCTCATTAGATTACATTGATAAAAATTTAAAAAACAATATGAATATGACAAATTTAATAAAATTGATTTTTAGTCTTCCTGAAATGTTTAAAGAGGTTAATGACGAGAAATTAAAAAATTGTACAGGTAGTGAATTTGGATTAGATTGTGTTTTGTTTTATAAAAGTTTATACAATTCGGAGAATTTTGATTATGAAAAAGTTAAATGGTGTCTTAGTGTGATTTTTGAGAAGTGTAGTGATAAAAAATTTGTAAAAACAATGTTAAATATTATTTTTTTATTACAAAAGATTAATAAAGCTAACGAAAAAAAAATTATATTGGAAAAAAAAGAAGAAAATTTTTTTATTATTGTAAATTATACTTGTAATATTTACATTTTAAATAACGAGGGAAGTTTTAAGATTTTAGAAAATGTTTTAGGACAATATAAGTTAGATCTTTTCGACGGGACAAATTATATTTTAAGTGATATTTATAAAGGTTATGAAATTATAAAGCAGTAATTAATAAATTATTTAGTTTTTAAACATTTAATTATTATATTTGCTATACAATTAAACATCTCAAGTCTTAAAGATAACCTCATTTTAATAAATTGATATAATTCACTGACTAAATTAAAAGCTTAACTTATTTGTTAACGATATCAGGCAATCACAGAGCCATCTTTTAATTTAAATTTAGCACCCGTTTTTTGATTTTAAATAAATAGTTTATTTAATCTTTATTAATTTTTTTATAAACCAAAAGTCTAAAAATACACTTAAACTTTGTATTTGATCATAACATAAAGACACTTAGTATTTGATCTTAATATAAAGACACTTTGTATTTGATCTTAACATAAAGACACTTTGTATTTGATCATAATATAAAGACACTTTGTATTTGATCTTAATATAAAGACACTTAGTATTTGATCTTAACATAAAGACACTTAGTATTTGATCTTAACATAAAGACACTTAGTATTTGATCTTAATATAAAGACACTTTGTATTTGATCTTAATATAAAGACACTTAGTATTTGATCTTAATATAAAGACACTTTGTTTATAACTTAATTTTAAGATGTAAAGATATTCAATTTTAGATAAAAATTTGATCTGATTAAATGTTAATTTAATCAGATCAATGAAGTTTTGCAATCCAAAAAGAAATTAAAAAGTTTTATTAAATACTATTTGTAAACATTTAATTTGATCTGATTTTTAATTTACTGATAAAAGTATATATTTCTAAATTTTTTTAGGGTATGCAAACCACTTCAAGAGATTTAATTTTAAGTAATGATCTAAAAGAGAGGGAAAAAATAACATTGAGTGATAAAAAAGGTGCTTTATATATTAAAAATATTAAAGATGTAGATAGTAGTAATGATACGAGATTTCGCAGGTCAGATGAAGATTTTAATAAAATCACGCCTAATAATCTGATTGATAATTTAAATCCTACTGAAAAAAGGTTAATGGATAAAAATACTGAAGTCATAGAAAAAATTGATGCCGCTATCAAAAAAATAAATTTTTTGATTTTCAATATTGAAAAATCTAGGTTAGAATGTAATTATGAGAACTTTGATAAGTTAAAAGATGAATATTTAATGGCTGATTCAACGTACCAAAATGCACTTAATATCCATCAATCTACTTTAGATGCATTTTTAAGTTTACCAATACGACAGCAAATAAAAGATTTTATATCCACTTCTATTAAAACTCGAACAGAAAAATTGATAAAAATAAAAAAATGCTTTGAAGATCAGAAAAAATCAATGGATCAAAATAATATTGATCTTGAGGCAAAAAGAAACAAAGAAAAGAATTTTGATTTAAAAGATTGTCTCGTTAAACGGGAAATACTTAGCTGTAAAGAAGATGTAGCAGGTTACAAACCTACTACTGTTATAAATTTGACTGAAACAACAAGTAGGAAAATCCAATAAAACTCAATGAAAGTGACAAGGAATGGGAAACAACTACTAAGAAATTTAACAAGTTTTATTCCGAAATTTATAACGATTCGAGTAACAAAGATGTAATTCTAAACGAAAAAGACAAAAATAATTTTTTTAACAATAAATCTGCAAAAATGATTTCCACTGATTTAACGCCTATTGAAAATTTGACTTTACCTTCACCTCAAATTAACGGCCGATTGAGCGGGTTAACGATAGGAGTAATAGTCGGATGTACAATTTTCGTGCCACTCTGTTTGATTTGTGTTTATACTTACTGGCTTTATAAAAAAAAAAGATTGTGTCGACATTATATGCTTGACTTTGACGATAGTTTTTTATTTAGGTTTTCGAAATAATTGTAAATAAAATTTTATGTTTTAATATTAGCTATTTTGCTTTTGAAATAAGATGCTGGTTGTATTTTGCTTTATTTTGCGTTTATAACCAATAAAAATAGTGCACAATATTTTATGAACAGGTGCAAAACGAATATTTACTAAAACTTTTAAATTGTTTTTTCCAAATATTTTTTTTAATTTACCGCTATCATTTTACAATAAGTATTTGTAATACTTTGATCCATTACATTTATTTTGTTAGTTAATGTTTGTTTTATTGAATTAATTCTAAAGCAACTAGCTGCTTCTTGCAATAAAAAAAGTTTAACAATTAATTTTAATTTTTGAAACTGAAGCTATTAAAGATATCACAATTTAAATAATTGATCAAGTTCTTAGGTTTTAAAAAAATTAATCGTTAGTCTTAACTTTTACACATTATAAGAGTCAAAATGTAGGAGAATGAGGTTTTATAATAAAAACTTAGAAGGCCGACACACAATAAATAGTACAGTTTATGACTAACTTTTCACAACGACAAGTGGTCAGGATAAGCGATAGGGATCTAATGACTTTATTTAATCTTTACCGTGAATTTCTAAATGTTAGAGACTTAAAAGCATTTTACACCTCTTTAATGTGGTTTTAAAATAAGCCTCATAATAGGATTTACGAAAATTGTAGTCTCGAAATTAAAAAGTATGCATTTTTTTACAATTTTTTTTTCGACTTGAATTGTTGACACTACAACTTTTTAATGGTCGTTGTGTAAACATTTATACAATTCTTCACTGCTTGATCTCAAAATATTAATCTTTGAATTAGCATTATGAATGCCGAGCTGTCGATTTTTTTTATAAAATATTTCACAAATTATTTCTAGTGTCTTTTTTGACATATAAAATATATTAGTGTATTTTTTAAAAATGTTTTGATCAAAAAAGGAGTTTGTAAAATTTTTACAAAAATTTTCGTTTACACCCCTATCAATGATTTTGAATTTTTTAATTATAGTGCTCTTTTATTTAAATTTTTCAAGTCAAACTTATGTGAAATTAAACGACAATTTGCAAGATTATGCTGATTTAGTAGAGATACAAGATTTAATGGAAAAGATAAAATCTAAAGAATTTGATATTAATATTGAAGATTTTGAAATCTCTCATTTGGAAGATATAAGTAAAAAAATGGAAAATTATTCAGAATATGATAAAAAACGTATTTATGCAAGTCTTGTTTTTTTAATTATATATAACAAAAATTTTATGATGGTTGATATTGATGATGTATTAAACAAAGCCGATAACGATATAAAGGTTTTTGATTTGGTGCAAAAATTTGCATCTTTACATAATAAGACACTTTATATATCTAAAAACGAGATTATGAACATGCCAATAGAAAAACTAGAAGTTGTTTCTGCAAAAAATAGACAAGGTAGTTATGAAAATGTTTTATATAAATGGTTTTTAAGGTTTATAAATAAGAAAACTATTTATTTTGATTTAAACAATTCTCATTTTTTAATGTTTACGAAAAATTAGACAAAAATTTTTTAAGCAGAAGTTGAACTGCCTTGTAAACTCTAAAGTACCTTTGGGAGTACAACGCATTGAATTTATGAGTGAACAGTTTTTTAATAAAAGTAATGAAAATAAGAAAGATATTGCACCAGAAAATACTATAACGATCCAAGACAATTTCAATAAAAAAACATTATCGTCTATATCGAACAAATATAATTATTATTTATTAAGATTGTTGGACTTTGAACTTGTTAAACAAAATATTAATAATGTAAAAATTATAGATATCTACTTCTATGATCGTGATGAGATTAGAATACAAAAAGAACATTCAAATAAATAAAATAAAATTTATTTTACTTTTTTCAGAAAATTTTTACTGTCACATGCTACTAAAATAATTTTTAAAAAATATAGAAAGTTTTTCAATTTTTTTATAATTTTTGCACACTGTTAAAAAACATATTGAACCATTTGTCGTTAAATACATATATGGAGAATTTTTTTATCAATTTTTAAATAATAATTTTATACGTTTAAAAATAATATTTCAAGATTTGTGTGTTTTAATTAACTAAGTATAAACTATTAATTGTTTTTAGTTGTATTATACTTTTTTTAAGAAGTTGCCAGCGTCTGTAATTTTAAGTCTCTTCTTCAAAGCAAAAGTAAAAAATTAATATAAGTAAAACTATCTCAAGTTAAAAAGTTTTTAATATTTTTGTTAAATTAAATGTTCGCCTTTATTAGACAAAAAACTTCAATTTGTTGCTTACTCTAAGGAAGATTCAATTTGAAGCTATAAATTTATTTTTAACGAAAAATGATTTATTTAAGATTATTTCGAAATAAGTTGATTGCGTCATAGAGCCATGGAACATTAACAACAAAAAATCATAGTGAATGTTATTATTAGACAATAAATAAAGACTTTACGTTTTGCACTCTTATTGTACAATCTTTTAGTAGCTAAGATCATCCAACAAACAATTAACTACTATAAAAAATTTTTGACTATGTTCATATACAATAGCTAAAAAAATCTTACCCAGTTATTTTTAGTCTATTTTAAGGTGTTGACAAGTAACATCGTGTTTAAAAACTAATAAGGCAATATCTTGTAAAGTAACGCGCTCTAAACTAAACTAAATTTTGATTACGTTAACAAATTTAAAATATGATCCTATAATTTGCGCTTTTTAAGTTATATGAAAAATCTAGATGACTTAACATTAATGTATAAAACCATTTTTTATTGGTAAATTATTTGCAAAAGCATTTTATAGAAATATTTAACAAATGTATTTTACATTTTTAATGTTGTAAACATCAAAATATAATATACTTATTAAGCCTAAAAAAGACAGTTAATTATTACCACTTTTCGAAATTAAACTTAGCACCTTCTAATTTTATTTACTTAGTTATCGCTCAATTGGGTTTATATTTAAATCTACGCTTTCGTTAGCCTTTTAAATTTTTAAATAGAAGGTGAATTAAAAAGATTTATATTGCGGCTTTTCAATAAACAGATTTATACTTAAATGATAAAATTCGCGTTGTTAAGACACAATTTAGTAAAGATGTTAAAATACTACTTAATTGTAGTTTGAAAAAATAATCAAAACGTAGCTTTTTATTGAGCATTATTCAAAAATTTATACCATTTTCTTGCAATTTTCTTAGTTCCAGAATACTGAGATGCTCATTTTCATCTAGAATCCCCAAATTTAACATTTCATCAGTCCATATTTTTAACAGATTTAATTTTGAATCTTTAAAGTCATAAACAATCAACAATCTAGCCCAAATACAAATTTTTTCATTCAAATTTAATTTTTTTTTTAAATCATCAATTTTAAGATAAAAAAGTATAAAATTATCATAAATATTATTTTTAGTTTCAGGTACAGATTTCACTATCATTTCAGAAGTTTTAAAAATATTTATATCTGTTTTAGTATTGTCTAATAAACCGTACAGAAAGTTAAGATGTATAATTTTCTTTTGATCATTTAAAAGAAAACAACTATTGTATAATTTATCAATAAAGCTTATACTAGATACATTGGGTCCTCCTTTAGTTATATTATGAATGTATTTTGCTATAATATAATTTATTGATTCATCATTTTGTCTTTTTCTACACTTGTGGTCAAAGACTACTGTTATCATTTAAATTAGATATTCTACTATTAAAAATTGCTAGGACTTGCATTTTACTTATAATAAATGTCATTTTGGTTGTAATAACTTCAGTATTGCTATGTGTAATTACAGTTATTTCCATATTACCTAAAAAATGATCTTCAATTTTGTGTAACGCACCACCAACACAGCTTATATTAACATTTTTTTTGACAAGTAAACTTAAAAGGCTTGAAAAGATGAAATAATATTATCATTCTCGATTTTTTTGTCAAACAATTCAATGTATTTTATATAAATTTTGTTGTTGTTTGACATACAAATTTTTGTTAGTACAGTTATAAAATTAAAAATGGATGGAAATAATCTGTTTCTAGTAATTTTATCATAATAAATAATTTTTCCAAGACCTTTGTTAAATTTTTTTTACAAACTATATCATCTAAAGATTGTATTACTTTTGACCAGTCTAGTCTAACAGAATAATTTATATTAGGTAATGTTTTGTATTTAGTATAGAATTTCAACAATTCAGATTCTTTATCTAAATTAAGATGTTTAAATCAAACGTTTCTTTTTCTTCGTTATAAAATAAAAGATTACATAGATGTAACAACATTATATCAGAATCATCATGAATTGTTAAATTATTACTAAATTCCCGTTTCAATCTATCGTAAACTGGAATATCAATACCTTTTACTGGAGAAATATTTTTGTTGTATGGAAATTTTCTATCAGGTATCGTATATAATTTTTTAAGTAAAGCTTTACTATCCTTTTCTAAATCTAAAGTATACAAACTAGACTTTGCAATATTATTTAAATTAATTTCTTTTAGTATGTTACTTACATATTAGTCGTAATATTCTTCTTTGGTATCTAAAACATCTAACATAAACGCGTGAAGTGTTAATAATGTCAACGAATTTTTTTCTTTATCATTATTAAGTATAAATTTAAGCGGAATAAGTTGTTTATCATTTGCAGAAGTATTTTTATCTTCTGTAAGTATTTTAATAAAATAATTTGAAAATAATTTAATATTTTCTAATCGAGTATTTGAATTATAGAAATAAACTTCCGCAACACTAGAACCAGAATTAACTTTGGTATTGATTTGACCGTCAGGCGAAGGAAAAAAATTTATTAAAGCTGCTGATAACATATCAGTTAATTTATCTTTGACATAATCTCTCTCAAATTGAGTTATATAATGTGGATTAATTCCATAATAAAAATTTCTAAGATTAAATAACATTGTTTTGTCGAAAAAGTATCCAAATAAAGGATTTAAAATACTTTCTTCAACATCATAATCTTTAAAAACATTTTTATTCACCAAAAAAATAGTATTTAAAGTAATTTGTGCTTTAACAAAGATAGTAATCATTGTCAAAACTATAATTTTCATAATAGGGTCATTAAATTTTTTTTTATATTTTTTTAAAAAATTTCAAAAAAATTAAAAACACGTTTTCTTTATATTGGATTAAAAAAAATAATATTTTTTTTGACGTGAATTTTGATTGATTTGTCATTTAAAAAATTTTAGATTAAAGCTAAAATTTTGTTTTGTAAATTTTAAATAAGTTAAGGCTTACATTCAAAACGTATTTTAAATATTTAATTTCTTAGTATTATTGTTATAATTCTTATAAATTGAACAATTTTAAAGATGTATCATGTCATAATACAGTGTTGTTTTTAAACCTAAAACCTTGTACTGTTGAATTTTAAATCCAACATTTTTTTATTGTAATTTATTTTTCTGTAAAAAAGATAATGCAAGTTAATTCACATTTTAATTAAAACGAAAAATAAAATATTTTTTTGACTTTTAATTAGTAGATTGACTAAGTAGTGCTAATGTTTAGGTTTCTAATGAATTTGTTGTATTTACATAATTTAAAAATTTCAAAAAGTAATTTATTCACCATGCCTACAGTAAAAAAAATATGTAGATAAATTTCTATAATAAGTATTGCAAATCAATTGAAATTAAATTATATCTAGCTGTTTGTACATTTAATTTATGTAATATAACTAAAACATTTATCTTTATATAAAGCATGACATAAAAAAATTTCAAAGCAATAATTAGTAAAACAGCATGCCGTTAAAGTTAGTTTTTAATAATGAAAATTGTCTTAAAAGTATACTACTGAAGTAAATGTCAGACATGTTCATTAGGATATATAAATCTAAATGCTTGATTTATTTACTGGTTAAAATTTACCTAACCTACTCCAGTGCTACACTTTCAGTAGCTTGCAATTTTTATAGCTCGTAAAAAATATTATTTTTTAAGTTTTATATTTTTTCCTGTACAAACATATTAACGTAAGGCACTTATAGATCAGTGGTCGTGATGCTGGTTTAGTGCTCAAGGGTCCTGGGTTCGAATCCCAGCGGTGCCGAATTGTTTGTAAAAAAATACAAGCATTGACAATGCAAATGTCAATTAATAATTGCCAGTAAAGTCGTAATGTAAGCGTCGACTAAGGGGTTGTAAATGTCCTATAAGGTAGAAGGAGGCATATTTCCTTGTAGGTCGGCACTACAATTGCCGTAGTTGAGAAAAACATTTGTAGGTCCTATTTGGAGACCTATAGTAAGAAATTACATCTGAAGAACCACCTTAGAGAGGTGAAGCTCTAGCATTTCGCGTGGGGTGATAAAAGTCCACCAAGGTCATAAGGCCCATATCGCTTATCCCGACCACAAGTCCCAGTGAAACTCTGGTCTGATAGAGCATACTCTATCAGTTGTCGGCCCTGTAAATTATTCTCCTATGAAGCAAGGCTCTAATGATATGCTGGCGCTCAATAATGCGCAAAAGTTGAGATTGATGAAAGAGGGGAGTTTTTTATGTAAAAGTTATTGAGTATTTTAGTTAATCAGCAGAGAGTAGTAAATAAATCAGTCGATAAAGAATGGTGATGACAATTTAAGAAAATATAAGTAAAACATAGCGTGTTCTCTACAAAAAGCTGAAGTTCCACCAATAAGAATTAATCAATAAACTATAAATTATTATTAGGAACGTAAAATCTTATACTTTAAAAGTTTACATTTTTAACTGTAAATATTTAGAAATAAATACATAGCTCTAATATGTTGTATTCGTACCCAACAAGTATATTAATATTGACAAAACATATATTTAAAATAAAAGCTGGATGTTAAAAATATTTTAATTTTTTAGTATATTAATATTGAAAAACTAGTACGATATCTTAGCAAATGAACTAGGCTTAATGTAAAAATGCAAGGTTCAAATAATACCATACGTCATGACATGGGACGGGATTGTGACAACATATCACAACAATTATATTAATGCCATCGGCTTATCAACCAGTACCGAAGCATACATCCAAATGAGAATAATAAAGAAGACACTAGAAAGCATCTCTTTTGAGCACCGGCGGGGATTCGACGAGGGAGGATCTGGAACCAAGAACATAGTAGAAGTGGCCAGAAAGTGGTGCAACAGCGGAGGCAAAGTGAAGAAACTAACAAAAATAGCTTCAAAAATAAATAAATATTGAAAAACTTATCTTTAAAAAAAAAATTTACAAATAAAACAGAAGTTTAAATATTCTTGCTATTAAAATTGTCGATTCATGTTTAAATTTAAAAAAACAAATTTATTTAACACTTGTTTATTTGACAAATACTTTCTAATTTCTGTATTTCGACTAGACATTCTTTTTCAAGTAAAGAATCTCCAGAGTTATCATATAGAATCAAAGACATATCACAGTGATTTAATATTCCATTTATTTCCTTATCTAAAATCATTTTTCGTATTCTTTTTTCAATGACGTCAATTTCAAAATTTAGTTCTTTACAAATAAAATCCAAATATACAACCGAATATGACTCAATTAATTTCAGAATATTATTTTCAAGTAAAATGTCATAAAGATATTGCAAATGAGAAACAATAAAATCATCATTTTCAATAACCGATTTAGACTCTTCTAAAAGATCTAAGTATTTTCTTAAATCTCTATCTGTACAACACTGCCCTATTTTTATTAACAGTTGTACTACGTCATCCCCAGTGTGTCGAATTGCGTTTTTATTTTTAAAAATTCCTTCAATTTCTTTTTGATTTTTACTTATAATTTTACTAAGAATGAGGTATCTAAGTGAAACACACGAGTAATCATACTTCTTATCGAGAGTAAACCCTTCCATTGATTCTAGAAAATAAGAAAAAGCTGTTTTATAATTCCTTTCATCACACAAATACATTCCATTGAAAAGATCAATTTGTGCTTGTAATTCGTACGAACAATAAGTACTAACAGCCAAGGCTCTCGCGGCAGTCAAACTTGCTTTTGCCCTATTAAAATTTTTAATTTTGTAAAAAGCTTTAGATTCGTAAACATAAAGACCTATTAAATTATTTTTATCATCAAACTTTTTTAGATCTTTCGCAATCTCTCCTATACGAGTTAAAGCTTCGTGATATTTTGATAAAAATATGTAAACATAAATCCTTTTACATTCTAAATTAAGTCTTAATAAATTTTTATTATCTTTTTCAGCCCAAACAATCAATTCATCAAGAACATTAATCATATTTTCAAGGATATCGTAATCACAAGGGACAATGTCAAACATCTTTTTTATTATTTTAGTAATTCTAGCTGATGTTATATTTGACCACATATTTTTTATATTAATAATGTTCATTTTTAAAGAATTAAAATCTTTTTGGTCAAGTGCATTTTTTTGCATCTCTAAAAAAGCTACCTCTTTTTCTTCTTGTGTCGAGTTTTTATTTCCAATAATGGCTTGTAATTGTTCACTCATTTTTGAGGGTAAAAAGTATTTTTTTATTTTTAAAAAAAATTTAGCATAGACAGAAAGAAAATGGATTAGTAGATTTTTTTTATATATGAAAAATAAACAATAGGATTAAATTTCATTACCATTTAAATAGTAAATTTTGCATATCATCATCTCATTTTATAAGGTAATTTATTTAATTTTTAAACCCATACAATAGGAAACATAAGAATTCGAAAATACGTAAATTAAGCATAATATAATCTTTTACTAGTAAAAATGAATTTAAAATGTAAAAACGATTATTATAAGTGCCTGTATGATAATTTTAATAACCTCATTCCTAGAATGAGTAGCTTTGCTAATACTAATTAAACAAAAAAGGAACTATTATTTTTCACTAGATAAAATAATCAATATTTTAAGAATTAAGAACTCTTTCTTAAATGAAAAAGTACACTTAAACTCGAACCCAAAAGAAGACGATGGAGAGCATTTTTTTTGACTTTAAAAGTCAGTGAAGCTCTGAAATTTCAAGAATATGCGTAAGCTTACGAGATCACGTTTTTTTTACACTTGAGTTTTATAGTGTACTTTTAGTTGACAGCTTCAAAATTAAAAAGAGAGATAAATAAAAGCTAAAAAGTATTTAACACTTAAAATTAAATAGACTACAGAACAGCAACTAAAAAGTAACTTCAAATATTTAAAAATACTTTATTGTCTACAAAACAAATATCATTTAAATGTTAACTTGCCTACATATTTCCAGTTTATTAATAAACATTTATAATATAGTAAATATATCACCCTTTTACTTTGAAATGGACATCTTAAGAAATGAACTTTCTATTTTATCACAACTTTTTTATAAATCAAAAAATCAATTTAAATCTTCTCAGATATTAAATAGATTAAACGAAGTACGAAAGAAAGGACACACATTTTTAAAATGTAATACAAATTGTAACAAAGAAAAATTACAAAATTCTTGCATAAACTTGTACATTTCCGCAAGTTCAATATTTTCAATGGGGCATTTTAGCAAATTCTGTCTTGTAATATTTGGCTTATCAGGTCGTATCTACTCGATTCTTACAGGGTTGGTCATAGAAAAAGATGAAATTGATGATATTTTTGGGGAATTATAAGTTTATGAAATAAATAGTCAAGAACTCTATAAGATTTAAAATATCTCGCCACCTGTTAATATTTATAAAATTAATTGTTTTACTAATTCTACATTTAAATTGATTTTTTGTCTAAATTTTATAAAGAATTTGTTTATTAAAATATTCATATTTGTAGATTTAAAAGTGTTTAATATTACAGTGTTCTCAATATGTTAGCTTTATTATACGCCTAGTAAATAAGACCTATTAATAAATCATATTTTTCTATCAGTGTAAATTTAAATATTTTTGATTGACTTGAATTAAAATCTATTTCAGCTAGTAAGCTTTTTCATAAAGTATTTTAGAAAGTAAACGTTCCTACTGTAAAAAGGATATTTAGATTATTAAATAATAAATCATTATTTTTTATTAACGTCTTTTTATTTGTCAAATATTAATTACTAATCATTATTTTTTATTAACGTCTTTTTATTTGTCAAATATTAATTACTAATCATTATTTTTTATTAACGTCTTTTTATTTGTCAAATATTAATTACTAATCATTATTTTTTATTAACGTCTTTTATTTGTCAAATATTAATTACTAATCATTATTTTTTATTAACGTATATTTTAAATGTTAAAATTGCCCAATTAAAAGCACATGAGTGTAAGATTTCGGTATAGATGAAAAAAATATCCAAAGTATTATTTGTGTTCACAAAATTTATATAAAGTTTCATTTGTGGTAAGAAAATATCCAAAATATTATTTGTATTCACAAAATTTATACAAATCAGTCGTTAAGTTATAAAAATATACTACATAAAACAAATATACTTTTTTATTTGCGTTATTAAAAATATAAAACTTTTTAGAATTAATAAACTTTTAAAAAATTCTTGATTTTCTATTTAAATATAATTTTAGGTTTTTTACCCATGATAATTTTTATATCACTTTTCAATTGTACAAAAAATCACTTATTGAATGAAAACATGTCTCCTTACTCGACATTAGAAAATGATTGCAAAACTTTTGACTACCAGGAAGGTAACGAGTCACATGTTGTACCTAAAACTGATTTATTAAAACACTCAGAAAATATTATTTTACTTAATCAGCAGTTTTTCATAAATCTAAGTTTTTATAACGAACTGATAAAAAAAAATTTAAGCTTTAATTTACGAAAAAAGTTTTTTTATTATATTTTCATTTTAAAAAAAAATGAATGGAATGTTTTATTGAAACTTGATACCCAAGTTTACAAAGCTTTAATGCCTATCCTTAATTTTGTTTTAGAATCCTTGTGTGATCTAAAACATTCTATTCTAAATTTGAATATAAAGAATATTAATTGTAATTATTATATTGTAATAATTGATTTTATAACTGATATTCTACAGTTATGTAATATTGATAATAGCGATATATCTGTGTTTTTTTAAATCCCAAGATTGTGTTTATAAAATATTTAGAATTGAATGTAAATTTCAATACAGCTTTTAAAAAAATTAATATTCTTTTTTTATTTAATTTATTTCAGGACTCTTTATTATTTGAAATACAATTGGCAAATTCAGACTACTCTTATTTAAGTGTAACGATGGAAACGATAAAAGCTCATATTTATTTGCTATGTGAAAAAGAGACATATATTTCTGAAAGGATTTCTCGGATTTTAAAAGTTTTTATAGTAAAATAAAGATTTTAATACAGGCGTTAAACTTCCTATTCTTGTTCAACTTACAGGCATAAGGTCTGCTATTTGTATGGAATAAAAATGCAGCACGAGTGGCTTTTTAATAAATTATGTTTCTAATTCAGCTTTTATATTATAAAAATCCTTTAAATATTTATTATAATATCTATTAATCAATATAACCATAACAAGTCATAAATATATTTTACCTATTTAAATAGCAATTTTAAACATGCTTGTAAAACACATATTGTTTGCTAAAATTGGGCTCCTATAAAGATTTTTACAAATGTCAAAAAAAATTGTCGTTAATATAAAAGTTCTATAGACAATTAAAATAATATCATTTAACAATTACTAATCTTTAAAAATTAATATAGTAATAACTATTATAGGATAATTACAATTATTTAGCTAAGTTTGACAATTCTTGATCACTTTTACAGGTATTTACACGTATTTTAATATGTTAAATTGTGTATATCGCTATAAAAATTCGAATATTTAGTTTAACTTAATCCAAGATACTATTTTAAAAGCCATTTACGCTTTAATTTTATAAAAACTTCTGTAATAAATTTATTATCGGTTTAAAAAACGATAATATTTTTATATTAAAATTTACGTAAGCCTTTTGTCAATTGCACAAAAAACAATTAGACATGATTGTTTCTCATTAAATATGGAGAAGTTATTCCTTATTTGATTTCATAAAGTCTTTACATTTTATATTCGCTTTTTTTTTACTATGAAAGGTATTTTAATTAAGCAAAAAAAACACTTTTATTCGTAAATCAAAAAAACATGTTTAAAGTTCGCGATATTAAAATTTTGAAAAAAATAAAAATTTTTTAATTAGCTATTCCAAAACTTCTAAATTTAATAAAACAACAGTCTTTTTGAATTCAAGAATTTATAAAAATTATTTTTCTATCAATAATCATTCTTTCAATTCTTTACCCATGATTTATTTAATATCACTTTTAAACTGCTCAAAAAACTTTTTAAATATCCAAAATGATGCAACACAAAACATGTTTCCCGATGAATTTTGTCGAAATGATGCAACACAAAACATATTTCCCTTAGGTTCTTGTCAAAATGTTGATAATAGTCTTAACACTAAGTTTGAAAACAAAATAACTGAATCTCAAGAACATAATTATTTACATATTGTAGAATATAGCAATTCGTTGAAACATAAAGACAATCTTGATATTCTTTTTCAGCAATTTATGATCTTTAATAATTATTATAACAAGTTTAATGAAAGTTTACATTACTATCGTATGTTCGAACTTTCCAATTACCTGATAATTTTAGGCAAAAATGATTGTAAAAATATATTAAAAATTGAAAAAACACTTTATGAAATTTTAACGCCATCGTTAAGTTTTTTATTTAAAAATTTGAACAATCTAAAATATTACATTTTTGATTCTAATATAAAGGCTACTAATCGTTATTATTATATTTCACTACTTAATTTTATTATTGATAAACTACAGTCTTGTAATATTAATATTAGCAAAGAAACGTTAATCAAACGGACTCCTAATACTTTTTGATAAAATATTTGGAATACAATGAAAATTTTTGTACAACTTTTAAAAGACTTAATATTCTTTTTTTTGTTAAACTGTTTTCAGGATTCTTTATTTAATGAAAGTTTACATTACTATCGTATGTTCGAACTTTCCAATTACCTGATAATTTTAGGCAAAAATGATTGTAAAAATATATTAAAAATTGAAAAAACACTTTATGAAATTTTAACGCCATCGTTAAGTTTTTTATTTAAAAATTTGAACAATTTAAAATATTACATTTTTGATTCTAATATAAAGGCTACTAATCGTTATTATTATATTTCACTACTTAATTTTATTATTGATAAACTACAGTCTTGTAATATTAATATTAGCAAAGAAACGTTAATCAAACGGACTCCTAATACTTTTTTGATAAAATATTTGGAATACAATGAAAATTTTTGTACAACTTTTAAAAGACTTAATATTCTTTTTTTGTTAAACTGTTTTCAGGATTCTTTATTAAATGAGATACAGACAACAAATTCAGCTTTTATTCATTTAAAGTTACTGTTAGAAAATATTAAAGCTCATATGCTTATATTACATGAAAAAGAAACGTTTATTGAAGAGATGATTTCTCAAATTTTAGAAATTTTATTAAAAAATAAAAATGTTTAAAATTTTAACATACAAGCATATTTTTTGTGATGTTATTTTCACTTGCTAAAAAAAAATTAAAGGGTAAATTAAAAAGCTTTATTGCCTTTAAAATAAAATTTAACGGCAAGGCGATTTGTATGTCAAAAAACAAACATTTTTTTGTATAATTTTTCTCTATAAATCAAATTTACACGACAAAATAAATTTTTATCAAACTCAAAAATGTCCAAGACAAGTTTCTTACTTACGATGACTACACTGCAATTGTTTAAATTTAAATCTATCAATTTTTTTCAAAATTTTTGTAATAGTTATAAGTTTTATACTCCCGCAAACATCAATGTAATTGTAAATCTAAAATTAATGTTTCAGTAAGGGGATCATATTAATACTATTTGATCTTTTCATATTACACTACTAGCAGCCGAAACTTGGTATTAAAGTATTCTACAACTATGGCATAAATCTTCGAAAGCAGTGTTTCGATTTTTTAACTTTGCAATCATTTTCCTTCGAATATTCAAAAAATAATAGAAATGCGTCATAATTAATGTAATGTAATAGTAATTTCTTTTAAGCTTGATTTTAACTGAACATTATAAAATTCTTAGATTTTTTTAAAACAAAAAATGTTTTGTTTGTAGATATTACTTTTATAAAAATATTTGGTAATACGTAAAACATAACAACAAGTTTTTTTTAACTTAGACTTTACTCGTAAGCTTCATGCATTTATTGAACATCGGAACCCTCAATATACTTTTTTATATTGCTTTTTGGATTAATTTTTAAATCTTTGTATTTTTATTTATCTCCATTTTTACTGGAGGTGTAAGTTTGCACATCACAACTTATTTATAACTTTATATGATAGTACTTAAAGTTTATAACAAAACAATATTGATAATGTTTCTTATTTGTCCTTAATCTACAAGCTAAATTCATTTTCTTATTTTTTATTTGATTTTATCATTTATGCAATAAAAATATTTTACTTGTCAATTTAAAAAAATCATAAACTTGTAAAAAAAATATTGAAAACAGTATTATTTTATTAATCGTGAATTTAAATTACTCATTTACATGTAAAAAATATTAAATAAATTTATTTATAAAATTATCAAGACTAGATTGATTCATCTCCATTTTTTTACATTCAGCATTTTTTAAATTATTTTTCCCCATTCCTATACTTTGCAAGACATTAAGTTTTTTTATCAAAATAGGCCAGACATATTCATCTACTGTTCCTTTACATACTAAATAGTGTATATCTACATTACTATTTTGTCCTATCCTATGAATACGATCCTCAGCTTGTAATAAAGTACCAGGGTTCCAGTACAATTCAGCAAATACTACAAGTTTGCCACTTGTAAGAGTAAGTCCCGTACTACAAGCAGTAAGACTTAATAAAGCTACTCTAACATTGTCATTATTTTGGAACTCGTTAACTAGTCTTTGTCTTTGACTTGATAAAACTGATCCATCAATTTTAATAAAATTGACGTGTTTTTCTTTAAGATATTCCGAGAGACCTTCCATCATTACTAAATGATGTGCGAAAATTATAAATTTAATGTTTTTTTCTATTATAGTATCAATATACATCTTAACAGGTTCCAATTTGAGTGACGCTGCTTCCCTGTACATTCCCATGACTGTTTGTTCTACTACATCACCGATAAGAGAAATGTTTTTACAATCCGAAATCTTTCCACTGTTAATAATAATTTGTCTTCTAAATTTAGCTGGCAATTGATTTAAGACTTGATCTTTAAGACGTCTAATCATAAAATATTTGTTTAATATAAAATTCAATTCTTCGCATGTGAACAACCTTTGTAATCGTACCATTGCTTAATTTTACGCCCATTACAATACCTCATTCCATATTCAGAGAAATTAGGAAATAAAGATTTGTCCATTGCACAGAATATTGTGTACAATTCCAAAGGTCTACTTACAGCAGGGGTTCCTGACATTAGAACAAGTCTTCCTGCATTTTGCAATATAGGAAGAATATTTTTTGTTCGTTTACTAGTAGCAGATTTAATGTAGTGACATTCGTCTACAATTATAACCCCAAAGTTATAAGTTTTTACTATTTCTATAAATTTACTACACATGTCAAAACTTATTATGGAAATTTTATCACCGAAATCTGTGCGGGCTCTTACGACTTTTGAGTCTAAATTAAGAAATTGTTGAATTGAAGCAGCCCAATTATCCAGTAAAGAAGCAGGTGCGATGACTAAAAGAGGCCATTCTAATTTATAGTAATAAGCTATACCTAAAGCTTGTATAGTTTTACCTAACCCCATATCATCTCCTAAAATGACTCTCCCTCCTCTATTTAAAGAAAAAGTAACAGCTTCTTTTTGAAATACAAACATTTTTTCGTAAATTTCTCCAATTAATTCAAAATTTTTGTTTGGAATAGATTTATTAAGTAGATTTAGAGAACCCTTAGGAATGTCTGCAAATAAAAATTTAGATTGTTTTAATTTCTTTTTTATTTTGACGTAATCATTGTGAGTGATTTTCCATTCATTGTTTTTTATATCATAAATTGTATCTTCTAATTCAAAAAGAATATTTGCCAATTTTTTATTACTAGGTTTTAAAGTTATGGTACCTTGTTCATTTACAAATACTTTTAGTTTTGTACAAATTTCTTCTTTATTTACGTCTTTGATTGTGTTATTAATTGTGTTATTATTAGTATTTTCTATTTGGTTAATGCCTTTATTTATAACTATTTTATTTTCTAAGTTATTGTGATTATTACTAATTCCAGTATTATTATGATTATTATTACTAATTCCAGTATTATTATGATTATTATTACTAATTCCAGTATTATTATAATTAGTACATTCAATATGATTATTATTATTACTTAATAATTTCTTTTCTATTATTTTTTGCCAATTTGATTTATTTTTGTCATTCATGTAAAAAAGGGGTATTAAAAATAATAATTTATTTTTTTATTTTTCTGCATAATTCAAAATTTCTCTATCAACAAGATAATTCTTTTTTTTTATATTTTCTAGAAAATTGTTATAAACTCATAAAACATTCTATTTCTAAAAACTAAAATACAAAATATGGGTAGCATATAAAATAATGGAAAATCTACTGCATGTCTAATACCAATCTGGAACCATCTATTAACAAACCTGAGGGCCGAAATACTAACGGTAAATGAAACTGTAAAAGTATACAGTTTTTTTAAAATGTCAATAGAAGAGTAATGTTCTAAAGATATCGAAAAAACTAAAGTACTTATAAAATATTTGAGAATATCTGCAAATCCAAATGCTATCATAAAAGTAATCGTAGGAATTGTACTAAAAAACTCATTACCATAATTAAAAATAATAACACCAGAAATCCAAACTGGCCAAAATAAATTAACATAAAAGAAAAGTAAAACTTTCTTGTGGAAAAATTTGAACTGAGATGGACATGAAATATAGCTTATTACAAAAAAAATAAAAGCAGCTAGTAAACAATAAAACAAGTTATCAACAGGTTTTAAAATCAAAATTCTCTTAGCAATGAAATTTGTTATTTCTTTTGTTGCTTTTAAAACAATTTTAAAAGCTAGAGAACTTAACAAAACAATTAAAATGGACAAACCAGCAAGGAACATATTACAGTATTTAGGAATAAAAAATAAGCCAAAATCCTTATTATGAGAATTCTGAAAATATTTTTCAATATCATCTTTGGTAACCAAATTGCCTCTTTTTTTCATTACTAAATTCATATCATAATATTTGTGTTTGTTAGGATACCACTTTATATCTTTAGAATTCCTATCTCAAAATTATCGATTGATTCATTGAATAAAAAATTTTGCATTTTACAAATTCTCGATAAAATCTTTACAATTATCGTATTCAGAGAAGCTATCTTCATTAAGAAAACTTTCATTGATGAACTTATGAGATTTTTTAATTTATAAAAAATAACAAAATTATAAATATTTCTTATTTCAAATTTTCTATTTACCTCGGATTTTATAAATAAAATCAAAGTCAGAAATGTAAAAATATGAAAAAAGGAATTTCTAAGGACTTTTAAAAACAGAATATGCAAAGGTCTCTTTGATAATTTGTAGACAAAATCAAATGACCCATTAGTAGGCTCAGCCAAAGTCCAAAGCAAACCAGGTCTAAATTTATCTGAGTAAAGCAATATACAATTTTTAAAAAAAGAATTGAATTCATATCCTAAAATCATATGAAAAATAAAACTTGCTAAAGAACTAGGAAATGTTTTAGAGAAATCTAGAAATACCCCATTATTAATAATTTTAGAAAACATAAAATGAATACAAACTCCATCAATAAAAATAATAATTGCAAAACAAACAAATATCAAATTTAGCAGCTTAAGATAATCATATACCTTTTTAAATCTTTTTACAATAAATAAAGATAATATAAAGAAAGTATAAATAACAATAATAGTTTTTGTTAGATCGTATAAACAAACTTGCTTCAAAAAATTAGTAAAATCACATTTTGGAAGTTCAAAAGTAAATAACCTTGCTAAATTTACAAATAAAAATAATGGAAGTATAAAGTTACAAAATTTCGGAAATATTTTAAAATCTAAAGAAATTTTAAAAATAAAAGCATTATTTAAAATTTCAATCTCTTCTGATTCATCATCGCTTGACTCATTATTCTGAATATTCGTGTTGTTGTCTGTACTTAAAAATGAAATATCTCTTTCATTTGCAATATTAAATAACATTTCTCTTGGTTCATCATTTTGAGAAATAGCCTCACTAGCCATAGAACTAATAACACTCATAGAATCAATTCTAATATTCCTTCTAAAAACTGATCTTCTAGTAGCTCTTGTTACATTGCAATATAAATAATACAATAGAAAAGATAGTAAAGAAAAAGGCACTCCTGTGCCTATCACAAGAAGAGGCTCTTTAAGTAGATCAGAAATATTGTAATCTAATAAAAGTAAAAGCAATGATCCATTAATATGATTAATTGAAAAAATAGTAAAAGCTAATAGAATGATCTTAAAAAAAATTATACAAAATCTCCTAACTCTATCAAATACTTCTTGAAATACTAAAACCAAGGGTAATTTAGGTGGTGTGTCTTTTTTATAAATATTTCTAAATTCATATTTATATTTGCAAATAGTACAAAACTCTTTCCTACTACTTTCAATATATTTAAATAAACAAGATTTGTGGGTATATCTTATACTTCCAATACACTTACAAGGAAAACATAACTTATCATGATCTGATTCTCCTGAATGGCAAATTTTACAAACAATCTCTTCACAAGTCATTTGAGGGGTATTCTTAATTCTTATTTATGCAAAAAATTATTTAAATAGTTTTTTAAAAAATAATTTGTTTGTTTTTACAAACAAATTGTTTATGGTTTACCTTATTTAAGTATTAAAAATTAAACTTTATTTTAACAATATTTAATTTTAATAACTAAATCTTTACTGTAATGATATTAAAAATTTAGTATTAATAACTAAACTGCATTGTAATTATATTAAAAATTTAAATTTAATATCTAAATCTTTATTTTAGTCAATAAATTAAATTTAATACTATTTATCGTATGCATTTTACTAAAACAAATATAAGTATAATCTTTAAAAAGTGTAATTATTCATCCAAAATAGTAAATATATTATTTTTACTATATTTTTTATTGAATTCTTCTAATGCAGTCATTATTCTTAACTCAAGGCTTCCTACATTTTTCATGCACATATCCACAAAATCTTTGATTTCTAAAGCACCACTACTTGCATCGGAAATTGTATCTTTTATATCGAAATTTACTAAATATGTCTTAGCATTACCATTGTTTTTTATTTTCTTTTCATAAATACTTACAAAACACTTTTCTTCGGCTGTTATACGAGATCGTGATGAAAAGACTTTTCAAAAAAATTTTCAGCGCAATTTTTGATTTTCATATTTCTTTCAAGCATTTTCAAAATACCTATTTTTTCATAAAAAAAAGAATTTTTACTAATTAGATCTTCATAAATTTCTTTATAAGAAATACCAAAAGGATAAATATTAGGAGTTTCTAATGTTTCTCCGGGAATCTTAATTTGATTATTTGTACCATAAGAATCAATTTCATATCCTGCATTTTCTAAGATCTTATGTGCTTCCATGCTTCTATTTTGATTCATTGCACAACAAACAGCAATTTTCATATAAGGGCCTAACTTTTTAAATTTATATGTTAAAAACCGAAATCAACTTATAACTTAATAAAGTGATTTTTACAGCAAAACAATATTACGAAATATATTAAATTTAAGAATGATCAAAACATTGGAATTTTCTATAAACTATTTTACAATTTGAACAGCTTAAAAGCATTTTCTTTATGCCATAGACATACACAAATTTATGAAAATCTTGAAAACTATAGTTTATAACTTGTTTTTTTTCTTTATTAAAGAACTTAAACAAAATCTATGTTAATTTTGCTGTAACTTTACATTTCCACAATCTCATTGGAGTCAGCATACTACTTGATATCCCTAACAAGGAGAATAGATCCTACATTTGTAAAGTTATTTGATAATAAAGCATTATAAGCTAGTATCTTTTAATCAATATAAAGAAATATAAACCGTCATTAGCTTGGTATACTTCTTCGAATTAGTTTTTTAGATGTAATTTCTTAATATTTTTTTTTATCTACAAAATTGCAATGTCACTTCCAAGCAAATTTTTAGTTATATTGTATCAAAGATATTCATTTTTTTAGTAGCGTCTTTTTAGGATTACAATACGACCTTACAGTCAATAAAAAATTTAAGAACTGTGTAGCTGCTAAAAGTTATTTTGTTAACATAATGTTTCCTCCGGTCATTGCAAATTTGACCATTTGCAGGTATTTTAAACATTTAAAAGTCAAAATATTTAATCAATAAGTGTCAAGGAGTCTAATCCCCCATTACCTGAACATATTCCACCTTCTAAATTTTTTTCATCTTTACTTCTAACAATATAACCACTTTCTTCATTAATAATTACTTCTTCGTCTACAACAAGTAAACATCCAAAGATACTTACCTCATTAATCATATTTCGATCAACATTGTCATCTATAAATCTGTTTTTTACAGTTAATGAATGAAATTTTTTCATAAAAATACTATTTTCACTCTTTTTATTAATACTATTCCCTCCTTCAGTTATACTTTTTTCAAGCCATTCATTTTGTTGAAACCCTACTTCAAGTTTTTTTGCTTCGAAATCATTCCTGTTAGAAATAAAATCCCCAAAGAAATTTGATATTTCTTTATAATCATTTGTATATAATTTTAATTTATCAGTTAAAACCACTTGAAAAATTTTACTATTTATCATTTGAAACTCAATAGAAGGTAAATTAACTACATTTGCCAATTCTAATTGCATTCGAAGTTTTTTAGTGACTTCATCAAAATGATTAAAGTTATAATACCATCGGTAATATATTATACTAACCCTTTCATCATCATAAAAAACGTAGGAAAGATTATCTTTATCATCTTTTTTAACAATTTTAAGATCATGTATAGTCACATATCTTATTGTAACACCATTTTTTAAAAATAAATGGATAAGCTGTATTTTTTCCATATAGTTACTAGATTTAATATCCGTATTCTCGTCAAGCATAACTATAATAGTATTGTTGACTTTAAACTTTTCTTCATAAAATTTTTTAATGTTAATTATAAAGTTCAAAAATTTTTTGTCGGAATTACTAATTTCCACATTTTTGTATAAAAGGGAATGAATGCTATTTAAAAGTGGCCCAAAAGATAAAAAACATTGTGATATTGTGTTGATTTCTACCTGCTTGAACTGGTTGTTATCAAGTAAATAATCAGATCTGATGTAAAGTGCTATAATAGAATCGGTTTTTACAAGTTTTTTTGCAGAATAGATTTCATATAACAAATTGTACATAGGTTCATCAAAATTATACGCATCAAGATCTTTTAAAAGATTGTAATAAACCATATTTAATTTTGGTTGTAAATTTTTTATGGATTCAAAATCTTTTTTTAGTATAGTAGATGGTTTTAAAGTTATATTAATAATTTTATTTTTTTCGACATCAAATAGCCCCACAGCCAATGCAAGCTGTTTTAGCAAGTTTAGATTTTTTTCTGCTACAAATTTGGAATCAGAGTTCTTGTCTAATTCATTTTTATTATTTTTTTCCATAAAAATTGTAATTTTTTTAATTTAATTAATTTCTGAAACAACTGTTTACAAACAACTTTGAAACATTTAAACAAAAAAATCTCGACTATCAAACAAATGGATTTTTTTAGACAAGAAGCATTTATTTCAGAAATTTATACGAATAATAAAATTCAATCTTTATTAAAAAGTTCTTTTGATACTGATAAAATACTCGGTCTTAGATACATTTTATGTAGAATACAAGAAGGCTATGAATTTTTATCTGAGTTTGACGATATAATTAAACTTGTAGACACTACAAATGTAACATTAAAAAAATTAACTAATGAATATTTAAGATACTACTTTAAAAATCAAAAAGATGAGGATAAAAAACTTCTTTTAGTAAATACATTTCTCAAAGATTTTGCTGATATGTCAGACTGTATAATTAATTATATATTAGAGTTTTCAAACGAATCCATTATTCGTTCATACCTACCTTATATAATTAAATATGTTCAAAATGCGAGTGACAAGAAAGAGGCGTATCAATTAGCACACGCGTGTGATAAAAAATTTGGAACTGACATTTTAAAACAAATAAAAGAAGATTGGGAGAATTCAGATTTTCTAAATGCTATAAGTTTTTCAGATATCAGGATGCCTGATAATATACTTGTTTCAAATATATATGATAATGAAAAATTAATACCAATACTTCGAAAATTTTATTATGAGGGAAGTGAACTTTCTAATGAGAATATACTCAAAATTCTACTAAAGAAAGATGATATACAGATATTTTATTATACGTGTAAAATTATAGTAACTAAATATCCCGATTTTTTGCAAGAAGCTTATGAACAATCATTAAACTTTTTAGATATTGAACCTGAAAGTTTATATCATATTTTACTGTTACACGAAGACTTAATTAAGATGGTTTCTTATTCTAATAAAAGTTATATGATTTACAGTAAAGATCCTGATTATATAAAAATTCAGAAAATCCGCCTGTTATTTCATAATTTAGATGATATAAGTATTAATGAAATAAAACAATATAACTATCTTGAGATTATAAAATGCAGTATTGTAAAAAATTGTAACTTATTCGAAGACGTTTTCTATGAAAATTCAATTGATTTTGTAATAGATTTATTGTACAAAACCTGTAGCGGAGCAGAACTTTCTCATGTGATTCAAAAATATCTTCTTTCTATAAAAAAAACATCATCGGATATGAAAATTGATATATTGAAAAAATACGTCCAACTTTGTTCGTTGTATTTTGACAAAGATGAACTTTTACAAATAACGGCTAGTTTTAATACGATTTTATCCTATTATTTAAATCTTTATCGTCGTCAGATTATTAGTAAAAATGAATTAATTGAGAATTTAGAGAATTACAAAGTAGAATACCGCGATAAAATAAAAGTTGTAATAAATTTAATTAAGACAGATATTTCATCATTGCTACAATTTAAAGATGTCATTAACGTAGAAAAAGAACACCGAATTAGATATGATCTCTATAGTAATTTATTGAACTGTAAACCATATGGAGATAAGAAAGAGATTTATTGGATCTTGATAAATTAAAAATTAATTCGCCAGATTTAAAAATAAAGAAAAAAACGAATGTGGCACAAAATATACCAATTATTAAAAGACACGTTTTTTATAGAAGAAACGAACTTAAAGAAAAAGTTTTTATTGATCATGATTCAATAAAGGGAATTTTGACAGTTGAAAGTTCATCTTTAGTTTTATGTATTGACATAATAGAACAAGATACAGTCGTAAAATGTACAACCAATTCAGATAGTTTTCAAATTGCACTTTCAAAAGAAAGTAAAATTCCATTGTGTGATATTGGCAACGTTACAGATGTAAAATTAGAATTTTGTGGAGTTACCTATGAAATTGTAATTCGTAATAAAATTTCAAAAAACAAAGTATCTGAAAAAGAATGGGAAAATGAATTTAATAGATTATCTAAATATAAACTTGTAAGTCAGATTAATTTAGATGATATGTATAAAATAGATGATGATAAATTTAGTTTTCTATATTATGATGAAGAAGTATATGGAAGGATTTACAACGGACAAATAATTCTTAAAGGACCAGAAAGTGTTTTAAAGGATTTTAATTAAATTCTTTATTTTTTAATGAAATAGGTTATTATTTAAGTAAACTTTTAGAAAATAAGTTAAAAATGTATTTTATAAAAACATTTCTAGATTTTTTTTAATATTACCTTGAAATGCATTTGCATCAAAATTTTGGTACAGCATAAAAACGTAGCTGACGTATTAATTATTTTTTATAAATTGAAACTTAATTTTAAAATTCATAATTTTTTACAAATTTGTTTATGCAGAATAATTTTTAACATGTAAAACATAAATTTCTAATACATAGCTTTATATTGGCAAAATAAAAAAAATTGACATAATATAAGTATATTAAAGGAGAATATAGCTCTACAAATATCAATAAATTTACTTTTTTACATTTAAAAATTATCAAGCTTGTTTTTTAATACATTTTCCGTATGAAAATATGACTCAATATACAGAAAATATAGTAGGGAAAAAAATCCATTAATTTTACGATCTTTATAGATAGAAGAAAAAAGAATGTTCTAATACAGAAAAGTAGTTGATATTTAAAACCCTATGGAGGAAATTGTAAATGACTCTTATTCTTTGTAACTGGTTAAAAACTATTGCTTACTTTAAATGTTTAATTTTATTACAATCACTAATTAGACTCTTAAAAAGAAAGATTTATAAAATAGCAAATTTTAATTTATTGTAAAAAATTCATTACAAGTTCACACTTGCAAAGAAATCTAAAATAAGCTGATATGAGGCAAATAATCTATGATGTAAATATTTTGTAGAGGAGTTTATTTACAACATAAAAATAATAATTCGATTTTTTTATAATACAAACATATTATGATGTTATTAAATATTTTGAAGCTTTTAAATTAAATTTCGTTTACAGGATTTTACAACATAATTAAAAAATGTAAATTAATATTTTATCTGATAGAAATACTTTCCAAACGAAACTAATTGATTCAAGATTCCATATTTTATTTACTGCTTGAAATCTGCAAAATTCGAATAAGTTAAATTTATGAAGTTGTATAATTAACTTTAGAAAGGTGAAGGAAATTCACAACTCAATTTTTTAAGTTTTAATTTAAAAAACTTGTAAATTTAATTTAAAAAAGGTAAAAAAATATCAATTTAATTATTTAAGTTTATAATTAAAAACTTGTAAATTTAGATTTAAAAAGGTAAGAAATTATTTATATTATTTTGTTAAGTTTTTACTTTTTATTGAAGAAGTTAGAAAAATATCCATATCCTTTTTTATAATCCATTGATTTTTCAAATCCAAAATTTAGTAAAAATTATATTTATGTTAAAAAATAAAAAAAATCTCCCAGACAGGAGTCGAACCTGTGACCATTCGATAACCACCTTTCTACAGTCGAACGCTCTGCCACTGAGCTACTGAGAGCTATTTTATAAATTTTTAATATTTATAAAAATCTAAATATCTTTATAAATAGTAAATAATCTCCCTTATGTTTTTTTGTCCATTATGTTCAAATATGCTCTTTATTGATAGACCCACTTCACAGACTTTATTATTATGTAATACTTGTCCATATCAATATAAAATAAACACAGTACTTAATAAATCTGTAAAAAATAAAGTAATAGAAGTTGAAGAAGTTATGGGAGAGGATGAATATAAATATGCTAGCACTTGTGAAAAGAAATGTATTAAATGTGATGGTAATAAAGCTTTATTTATGGAATTACAAACTAGAAGTGCAGATGAACCTATGACAATATTTTATGAATGTATTTCTTGTAAAACAAATTGGAAAGAAAATTAAATTTTATCCCTTTATGATTTTTTTCGATAAAATTTCTAAGACTAATGAACATGTTCTCATTTCCTTACGTAATAATCAAAAGCTTGTTTGTAGAATTAAAAAATATGACAAACATTTCAATTTAATAGTTTATGATGTAACAATATACAAAAAAATGTTTAGCAAAAATAGAGGAATAAAAAAAAGACAAGAAGGTTATAATAGTGAAATAATATTAGAAAATAAATTTGTATATATTAGAGGAGATACAATTATATTTATTAGTGAATTATAAAGGTGGAGTAAATAATTAAAGGAAGTGTTAAATTATATTAAAATATAAAAGTAAATGTTATTAATATTAAATTTACTTATACGTTGTATCAAAATTTAAAAGTAAATATTAACTTATAAATTATATTAAAACACATGTTAAATTTTATCAAAATACATGTTTGTTATAATTTATACATATTCGTAAATACATGTTTCTTATAATTTATACATATTTGAAAAAAAGTAAAATATTTCAACTTATAAATTATACATATTTGAAAAAAGTAAAATATTTCAACTTATAAATTATACATTTTAATGTAAATGTCATTAATAGATAAATTAAACATTATCAAAGTAAATATTAACTTATAATTCCTTATTTTTATAAAAATGTTAAATATTTTAACTTTTATTAATTTATTTTTTTTTATTAATTTTTAATTATTTTTTGTTTATGCTAACTATTTTTTTGCTAAATTTTTAGATTTTTTTGTTTGTATAATTAAACTATAAAAGGAAAAAAATTCCCCTTGCTTATGCGAGATCATATTTTTAGTAAAAAATATTTACGTAGAAAGTTAATATTTATTACACCTATTATCACAGGTATCCTACATTTTTACTGGAATAATCGAAAAGTTTACACACCAGAATATAATTATGTTAAAACACCCAGTTTGAATTTAGAATACACAGAATGGAAACCAAGACCTAGAAGTTATTACACAAAACCAGTTTTACAAAAATCAAAATGTAACGAAATAGATAAAAAAAAGAGTAAAATATTTAGTGCATCGGATTTTGATAGATTTATTGATTTTCATGCACATAGAGAAAGGAAAATTTGGATTCCTAAGCCAGATGATACTAATGATGTTTTTCTAAATAACGAGTATATAAAATTCAGACAAATTGCTATGAAACAGTTATATGAATCAATTAAACTTGTAAAGAAGAAGATTAATAGTTTAAAAATATATGTTGAGACTATTAAGTTTTTTCTAGATTTAGGAGTATTTACAATGACTTCTTATAAGAGTTCATCTGCATTTTGTAAACAGGCGTATACTAAAATATCAAAAGTAAGTGTTGATGGAGCTTATGCAGCTAGTAATTTTTTACAAGCCACTTTTTTTAAAGCTATGGATTGGGTGAGTAAAGGAAGTGCTTTTATTTATTCTTTTTTTCAGAATGATGATCAAATAGAAAATGATGCTAATAATAATATTATAAATAATAACACAATTATAATTGACAATATTATAAATGATAATTTTGTAAATGATGATAAAGTGAATGATGATAATAACAATATTGTTAATGATAATATTATAAATGATAACAATATTGTAATGATAATAAAGTAAATGATAAAAGATTAGTAAAGAGTAATAAAAGAGTAAATATCATGGCTAGTAATATTTGGATTAAAATACAAAGTTTTATACCTTTTTACAATAAGAGAAGAAGTAAAATCAAAGAAGGAAAAAATAACACGGCGCTTGTTAAAAATGAAACCCCTGTAAATAATTATAAGCAATTCATTGTCTATTTAAAAACCGCTGCTCAATCTTTTTATAATTACATTACTAATTTTTATTGGATAAGAAGATAATTATTTTAACTGGTGGAATATTTAATTCTATTCTTACTACATTGATATAATAAAACTATATATGTATTACATTAAGATAACAGATATATAATATAGCCAAATATATTAATGTAACTAATATATATATGTATTACATTAAGATAACAGATATATAATATAGCCAAATATATTAATGTAACTAATATATTATGTATTACATTGAGATAACAGATATATAATATAGCCAAATATATTAATGTAACTAATATATTTATTGCAACACAATTAAAATTAATCTAAAATGTCGTAATTAGTAAAAACTTATTTAATTTTTACCCATGAGAGTGATTGTTAAAAATTTACCAAAATTTGCTTTAGAACAAGAAATTAAAAAAGAATTTTCTACTTTTGGTGAAATAGTAGATTTTGTAATGCTCAAAGATTCTAAAGGGTCTTTTAGAAGAGTTTGTTACATTGGTTATAAATCTAAAGATATTTGTAAAGAAGTTATAAAAAAAATGAATAACTCGTATTTTCTAAATCATAAAATTACTGTTGAAGAAGCAACTTCTCGAATAAAAGAAGTTACTGAATCAGAAGAGAGAATTATAAAATACAATAATAAAATTGTAATAAAAAATGGAACACTAGAGGATATTCCTTCTTTACAAGAGTATGGTGATATTTTAAAATATGAAATTGTTGATGATAATCTAATTTTACAATATAGAGATGTAGAAAATACTCTTAAAGTTTTTAAAGAGTTGTCTATTTTAAATGGGAAATTTGTTAAAATTTCCCCTTTTAAAAATTTTACAAAATCACAAACTTACTACAATTCCTTATTTTTTAATTTTGAGTCAGTTGTAAAAAACTCTTGTAATTTTGGCATAAGTAAAAATGAATTGATAAATTTAGAAGATAAAGATTTAGGTAGTAAAATTGCCTTATTGGAAACAAATTTGGTAAATGAGACAGATAAATTTCTAAAGAAAAATAATATTTTTTTGGATAAATTGACAAATAAAAAAAATAAAAGAGTTTTGATAGTCAGAAATCTGGAAATTAACAAAGTATTAGATTTTGTAAAATTAAATTGTAAAATTGAACCCTCTCCTAGCAAAAATTTAGTCTTATTGAAATTTAAAAATGAAGAAGATGCTTTAAAAAGTTTTAAAAATATAAATTTAAGAAGATCTAACGACAATGTTGTGTATTGCGAATATGCCCCACTTTGTGAAGAGACGGTAGAAAATAAAAAGAGTGATAATAAAAAAGTGAAAATGTTAATAAAAAATGTTCCATTTCAAGCCACAGAAAAAGATATTAAAAATTTATTTGTTAATAAATTTAAAATACAGGGGTGTAGGCTTCCTATAAAAAGAGATGGCACTTTGAGAGGATTTGCTTTTGTTACTTTTGAATCTAGAGATTCTTTAGATAAAGCCATGGAGTATTTTGGAAAGAGTACTCATTTGTATGGCAGGAGATTAGTTTTAGAAGTAGCTGAAGAATAAAAAAATTGATTAAAAAGTTAAATTGATTGAAAAGTATTTTTGATATTCTTGATTTTGGATCATTTTTATAAATTCTTGTACTACAAGTGCTCCTAATAAACAATCTTTTACTAAAAAGTTTTCTCTACATGTTGTGTTTTTACTTGTTGTATTTTCTTTACTTGTTGTGCTAAACTCAAAAGTATCACTTGAAATGTAAAAAGCTTTGTCAATTTTCAAATTTTTAAAATTTCCAATTACAAAAAAAATACCTTCTGGCTTATTTAAAATATTAACTTTTGGATTGATTTCTTTTATTTGATTGGGTACAAGTTTGTTAAAAGAAATCAACGTGTTCTCGTCTGCATAAATTTTATTAACACCTAGTAAAACTAAATTTTTAAGAATTTCTCCTGATACAAAATTATCACTTTTTTCTGATAAAACTGAGACAGAAAGGTTACTAAGTTTTGATTGAACATCTTTACCAAACAATCTAATTTGTCTATCATATTTTATATCGTACATAAAGGGTATAATATTAAATAGTAGTTAATAATAGTTGTAAAAGTTTTAATTAGTAATTATTAATAGTTGTAAGAGACTTCATAACAGTTCAAAGATTTAAACTAGTAGTTAATAATAGTTGTAAGACTTTGTAATATTAAATAGTAGTTAATAATAGTTGTAAGACTTTGTAATAGTAATTATAACAAAGTTGTGAAAACTGTGGTATTAAATTACTTAACAAATCAAAGGTTAAGTATAAAATGATAAAAGATAATTTCTTATTTTTTATTTTAATAAATAGGATACATTCTTAGTCTAAAATTCCTGATTTGTAAACTTCAAATTTCTTAAATCAAAATAATGAAATGATTTTTTAACTTAAAATACATTCAAATTTTATACGTAAAAAAACAAAAGGCTTTACAAAGCTGACAACAGTAGAAATTGTTCAACAATGTTTATTATTTAAAAGATGTATAAATTTTATTAGCATATGGAAAATAATAGAACTTAACTAGTAAACTAAGTTTCGCTAATATGCAATTTAAATTGGATCTAACAGTGCTACACATCTACGGGAATTATAGTGGTAACTTATATTAAAATCTGTCTTTTTCGTGCTTATAAGACATTACAATTTTTTAAATGATTGTAGAAGTCTGATTTTATAAAAGTTTGTTAAAAATTATTGAATTAAGCTTAAACATATCTTAAAAACTCTGTACTATAGAATACTATCGAAAATCATAATTGATATTTTTTTATTTATTTAAGTCAATCAAACTCAAAATTAATGTTTTTTGTTTATTGTAATTCGAATAAAAACCTAAACATTTAATTTAATCGCACCCTTTAAACCATACACAGTTCTTCTAATGTAATTAACTAAATGTCATATAAATCCATGACCTAATATTCTCTTCTTAACCTACATATATTTTTTCGAGGATTACCCGCAACTAGACTATTTAACTCACTCTTTTTTGAAAGTTGACATGTTTAAACATTAATTACTTCTGCAGAATTAATATTATTTTTATGTATTAGATTATCTAACTTTAAATGAAATTCTTTAGCTGTATTATTTGTTCTTCCTCTTAATGTTTTATTATGGGACCATACCTCTACTAAATTAAGTCCTAATATTTGTCAACCAAATCATCCTTTAGAACTAATAAACTCTCGACTGCAGAATAGGTCCTTTACATAAACTTTTTATGTAAGTCCATGCCTGATCAATTGATTCTTTCAGAGTAGCGCAAGAGAAATAATCATTTGAATTAACTCAGAAAATTGACTACCCGGTTATATAGATTAACAAAAATTAAACCTTGAACACGTCTCCAAATTGCTTGGCTGGGAAAAATAACCCTTTATTTCAGCTGTTGACAACCACATTTAAATTGCATTAAATACT
This sequence comes from Cotesia chilonis, assembly GCA_018835575.1. Classification (NCBI taxonomy): domain Eukaryota; kingdom Metazoa; phylum Arthropoda; class Insecta; order Hymenoptera; family Braconidae; genus Cotesia; species Cotesia chilonis. The sequence goes on from RJVT01000133.1 coordinate 210,067, forward strand.
TAATTTCAAGTCAATTTGAATTAAACTCGGACAAAAAGATATTTCATGTCTTTCTAGAGACGATGTTAACAAATTAAAAGTATTGACACATGTTTCTGTTATTTATCTGCTAAAAAAACAATAAAAAACCAACAGAAAACTTTGTACATAAAAATTTCATGTACAATAAAACTACAATATGATGACTTAAAAGTCCCAAACATCATTATGTGAGAATATAGAGAAAGCATAAACCTTCTTAAAAAGTCAAAGTCACATAATATGATGTTTTGTCTCCTTCTAATTCTCTTGTAAGCAAGAATCTTCTAACATTATGTAATTAAAAATCTGCAAATCAAAGCTGGCGAATTAAGTATACCGATAATGACATGTAGTGTCTTTCACTTATAAATAGAGGGGGTTATGCCACCAAATGGTACAATTAACGCAAAATATTCATTACCAATTTGATACTTTTAACATGACACTTTATCGGCATCATTATAAACTTCATTAGGTGATGAGAATGCTGAAATCATTATTTGACTATATAATAATTTTTATTTATAAATCAACACGACTTTTAACATTTTTTGTATTATTCAATATTATAAAATTTGACTAGTTAATCGTAAAAAGTTGTTGCTCTTACTTTACACAATGCATGTAAACATTTCCAGCATACTTTGCTTTTGTTGCCTTTATGCCTATCAACGAAATAATCTATAATTGGCATTTGGTTCCCTTTCTGACTTGTAATCCAAAATAACGATGCATTAAGGGATTAATAAATTTTAAAAAAATATTGAAAATTTGGGAAGATATTAAAAAAATAATTGTACAAAAATAGATTAAAAATTATCTTTCTTTAATAAGTTTTCATAACCCTCGTCGACTACGTCTAAAATCAAACTTTCTGTTAAAATTAGCATAACTGCTTCTATGTATGTATATTCGAATGCACTTAAAACTAGGCCATAATTTTTTTTAGTTAATAACAAATTGTTTAACATTTCATTTCTGTTTTGCTTACTTAAATTAAATTCTTTCACAATCTTATCTTTATTTGATTGTATAAAATTATATAAATGTCTTAAATTTATAGTTATAACATAATTTTTCAAAGTATAAAAAATCAATTCGATTTTAGATTGTAAAAATAAAGTATTTTGCCCATTGCCAAAATTTTGTGATAATTTGTGTAATAAAGAAATTAATTTAGCTTTGTGAGATTTAACGCATTCTAACATTACTAAATTATCATCTTGTAAATTTTCGTAAAATATTCTATATTTTAAATAGTTCTAATTTATAAATCGGATAAATTGAGAAAAGTCAAGTTCTTCTATCAATGTCTTTTTAAAATTAGAGACAACAAATAGAGCAAATAAAAACAATCTGTCTTCCTGGGTTATTGAACGATCTTCAATTGCAGATTTTAGAACATCGTTTACAGGAACTTTCTCAATAAATTTATCATCTAATGACATTAAAGTGTTAGTAGGTTTGCTTTTATGTTTAACTATCGTGGGTTTAATATTAGTAATTAAGTAATATAAAAATACCGGTAGTACACATAAGACTAGTATTAGTATTCCTTTTATTTTACCGTTCATTTAAATAAAGGATAAAAATTTTTTATTTAAAACTAGCATAGCTACCCGTTCTAAGAAAGGGTTATTTAATAATCATATATGTGCACTTGTAATAATCATTTTTTTATTTTAAAGACATTTTTTAATGTTACAGCACAACATGTTTGTTTTTAACATTTTTGAAATTTCTATATTTTTTTCTCTTAGGGGTAAAAAATTAAATAAAGGAGATTGTCAAAGTTATTTTATTTAATTTTTTAACCCCTAGAGAAAAAAAAAATCAAAAAATGCTTATTTTTACAATTTTTAAATTCTCATTTTTTACATTATGGGTGTAAAAACTAATTTTGATAATATTTTAAAGAAATTCATCTAAATATAAACTTATCTTAATAATTATACACACATTATAATAATTATTTTGAATTTTAAAATCAATTTTAGATGTTAAATATTATTTTNTTTGTTTTTAATACTTTTAAAAATTTATGTTTTTTCCACTTAGGGGTGAAAAATTAAATAAAAGAGATTATCAAAATTATTTTATTTAATTTTTTAACCCCTAGAGAAAAACAAAAAACATCAAAAAATGCTTATTTTTACAATTTTTAAATTCTCATTTTTTTTACATTATGGGTGTAAAAACCAATTTTGATAAATTTTTGAAATAATAACGTTCTTATAACAACGTAATTTTAAGTTCATACACACACTTATAATAATTATTTTTGAATTTTAAAATCAATTTTAGACGTTACACAGTATAATATGTTTCTTTTTGTAATTTTTTTTCTTTACATTAAGGGGTAAAAAATTAAATACAGATTTTTCTTATCTTTTTATAATATAGAGAATTATTTCTTTATGTTAGTTTAATATAAATATTATTTTTCTATGTTAGTTTATTATTATAAAGATTATTTTTCTACATAGTTGTTTATTATAGATATTATTTATTAAAAATATAGGTTCATGTCGAAAACACGCCGTTTTAAAAAAAAAATATTTAACCCCTAAAATGTCAAGAAAATCTGCATTTGAAATAATTAGTTCAGAGCAAATTTATTCAGACGATGAATTAATGGACTTATTAATAAATGAAAATTTTATTAATAGAATGTTTGAAACGCCATGGTTAGGAATGGTTGGCTTATGTAAGCTTGGACTCTTCAAAAACAATATATTATGTAATATATGTGAAGATGTTCCAAGAATGTGCCTTACAAAGCGAAAATCGTCTCCAGATGGGTATGTATGGTCATGTCGACGTCCTTGTACACATTCATGTACAATTAGAACCGACAGTTTTTTCTACGACTATAAAATAAGTATGAAAAGATTATACAAATATTGTATAAATACCTATCTGGAGATCTTTTTTTAGACATCTCTTACAACTTAGACGTCAACAGGGTGACTGTAAGCAACATTGTTTCATTATGTAGAAATGTAATATGTGATTACATATTTCAAAATAATGAAAAATTGGGAGGAATAGACGAACAAGGAAATCCCAAAGTTGTTGAAGTTGATGAGAGTATGTTCTTCACAAGAAATGCAATAGAAAACGATTAAGAAATGGACAGTGGTTTGTAGGTGGTATCGAACGTGGAACAAAAAAATGTTTCATCGTGCCAGTCGAAAATAGAAATTCAGCCACTATAGCTGAAATTTTAAATGAAAATGTACTTCCGGGATCTAAAATAATCACCGATGAATGGCGCGCATATGGCGCAGCTATAAGAAATCTTAACAATCAGAGCGATGCAAGGTATGAGCATCAGACAATAAACCATTCTTTACATTTTGTGGATCCTGAAAATGCAGACGTTCACACACAAGGGATAGAAGGATTATGGTCTAGGACTAAAGCCTATTTAAGAAAAAAAACAGGACTTTCCCAAGAACAACATTACGACTACCTTATTCAATATATATGGGAGTATAAAACTGAAAAAAGAAAGCGTATTAACAAGTTATTTTTATTATTAAAGCATTTTAGGGGTTAAATATTTTTTTTTAAAAACGGCGTGTTTTCGACATGAACTAAAAATATATTATATTCATTTACTATAAAATGATAATCTACTTTTATTGAGACATTATTCCTCTATTATAGTTCATTTATTAAATATAAATTATATTTATAATAAATATGGGTCATTTAATTAATATAAGTTATAAATTAGTAACCCTTATTTAATTAATATGTTTAAAAGTATTTTATTTCTCATACTTACTAAAGGATCCTTCACTATACATAACTTTAAAGGTATGTGTGACATTTCTTCAAAATCTTATAATGAGAGCTTTTATAACGAAGAAATTGACAAGCTTGTTGCATATTATGATCTATCTATTACAACACAAATCAATATAACATTAAATCCACCAATAATAAATATTAAGCATCCCGGAAGAAAATGCGAGGTAAAAGCCTTAAAAAATGACACAATGATGAAAAAAACTATATTAAACCAAATTGATGCTTTAAAAATCTGTTATTATACAAATCAAAATACTTGTGTACATTTTTCGTGTTTAAAGAAAACAGTTTGTTCAATTTCTATTTTTAATAATGATCGTGATGACGCCATAAAGATGAAAAATGCAAATTTTAAAAATTCAGAGATTGTTTCTAAAAATATACAGCTTTATTTTGATAATTATACTTTTGTATACTTTACTTTTAATACTGATTACTTTATGATAAAAATTAAATCATCTAAAAAGTATTTAGTAGGAACATATAAAAAATCGCATAAATTTAGGAAATTTAAAGTATATGGAGATTTAAATGTAGAAATAAGTAGGAAGAAAAGTGATCGTTTATTGTGTTTGTATAACAATTAAATTTTTATAAAAGTTTTTACTGTATTTTAATATTTCAAAAGTATTATGTTTTTCTTTACATTTATATATAAAGGCAGTATATTGATATTTTAAAAGTAATTGCAATAAATATAGATGTTTTATATTAGAAGTTAATTTATAAGGATATACAAATATAAAGATTAATTGCAATAAATATAGATGTTTTATATTAGAAGTTAATTTATAAGGATATACAAATGTAAAGATCAATTGCAATAATAAATGATTTATATAAAAAATTAATTCATAAGGATATACAAATGTAAAGATTAATTGCAAGAAATATAAATGATTTATATAAAAAATTAATTCATAAGGATATACAAATGTAAAGATTAATTGCAATAAATATAAATGATTCATAAGGATATACAAATGTAAAGATTAATTGCAATAAAAATAAATAATTTATAGTTACAAGAATACCAGTAAACTAAATCTAAAATTGAAGCCCATAGTAGATAAAAAACAAAATGAAATTATTAGATAAACAAAATCACATTAAAATGTTTAAAGATTTTATATCAGAAAATCCATTATTATTTTCTCTAGATAACACGACAAGTGAAGAATTTATTTATTATTCATGCATTTTTACTGAACCACAAAAAATGGTATTAACTTTTACTGCTAACGGAGACATCACTTTTTTTTATTTAAAAAGTCTTTTTTGTATAGAAAAATCTTCTTTTACATTTTTTAATATAAAAAATTTTATAATTTGTGATATTAAAAATGAACAATTAAGAAAAAATATAATAAATCTATTTTTAAAAAGAAATTTATCTTTTTTAGATGAAAATACTTCTTTAAAAAAGTTAATTGGGCAGGAAAAACTTGATATATTATTTTTTTCTAATAAAAAATTTTATAAAATTAAGATTTACTTGATAGCTAAAGTACATAAAAATATAGAAAACTATTTTGAATGTACAAATGTAGAAATTAAAGATGTAAAATGTCATTTATGTAAAAAGTGTAAATGGGGAGAAGTTTTGAATACTGATTTTGTATTGACTAAAAATTTTTGTAAATTTTGTAAGAAATGCTTAGAAATAGTAAAAAAAGGATTATGAGATTTATCAACAGCCAAATTAGAACTTAATTTATATATTTAGAATAATTGATTAGTATTGAAATATTGAATTTATTTTATAAATTGCATAAATTGATTTTGTAAATATTATATTAATTGCATAAATTCAAAACAAATTAACTAATATGATATCTAATATCATACAAATTGCATAAATTCAAAACAAATTAACTAATATGATATGTAATATCATACAAATTGCATAAATTAAATTCAAAGTGCATGAACAAAGTGCATAAACAAATAATAAATTGTAATCTATTTTAAATCACATAAAAATTAAATACAGTTGCATAGATTTTAATTAATCAAATTTTCAATATAATTATCTAAATTTATCTCATCAGAAACTTCTAAAATTTTATAAAAAATGTCAAAATCTAATTCTTTCTTATCAAACATATTTTTAATAAAAGATAATAAAATATTATTCTTATTATATAAAAAATTAATTTCTTTTTTCAATTCCATTTCCTTTGTACTTTTATTAGTCCCTACAAGTTTGTTGTTTAAAATATCTTTCCTTTTAAACTCATTTTTCATAAATAAAATATTACTCTCTATTTTTTTATCTTTAGTTTTTAATTCTCCTTCAAGTTTACGAATTTCTTTTTCAAGATTATAAATTGTACTATTTAAAGTTGATATATTTGTCTGTGATACAATTAAGTTTTTATTTAAAATAGATATTTCTTCCTTTAATTTTAAATTGTATTTATACAATTTTCTATTTTCAATAAGAAGTTCTTCAAGTCTTGAAAGAGTGTTGTCCATTAAAAGGGAAAAAATTATAAAAAAATAGCATATGCTATATTAATCATTCAAAGAATGGCTTATATCATAAAAGACATAAGACTTATTATTTATTTTTAGGTCTTAGCTAGCATTAGTTCTATCTCTGTAAAAACATCATTGATAGACGACCTCCTTACGCAAGGACAACCCTTAAAAAAAATATTATTTTTATAAAAATTTATTTTTTTCTTATAAAACCAAATAGATTACCTTGTTTACTTTTTTTTACATTTCTTGTTGTATTTTGTGTCAGTTCAACTGTTTCTACTAATTCAGTTGTTGTAAAATACTCATTTAAGTCTTTAAAATCTTTACTGCTTAAAATGTACAAAATATCTCCTTTGTATTTTGACAAGGAAAGTTTAGTGATTTTACCTTCCCTTGTAGAATTTATATAAATTTTGGTGTATTTTGTGGTGTCTATATTTTCAAAATCAGAGGTATTTTTTTTAAATATTATTTCTTTAGTCATTTTAGGGAGGATATTTTTCAAAATAACTGAACAGTGAAAATAAATCTAATCTATTGAAAATTGTTTAACTTTCAATACCATCATAATTCATTAGAACAACTTTTTAATAACACCATAATTCATTAGAACAACTTTTTAATAACACCATAATTCATTAGAACAACTTTTTAATAACACCATAATTCATTAGAACAACTTTTTAATAAAAATTACATAATAAATTAACAATTATTAGGTATAAGTAGTTAAGAATATATACTTATTAATCTAGTGGAATGAAAATGGCTATTAATAAATAGTATGATGAGAACATAATCCTAAGAAGCTGATTATAAATCAATTATACCTATTTTTGATAGTTTAAATCAAAAGTTAATTTTTTGTATTTTATTTAGAAACGACTGCAAAATAAAAACTAATTAAAATTCTATTTTACTGTTATGTAATCAATCCTTTTGATAGGTTTGACATGTATGCTAAATTAAGGGGTTTATCTTAATTTGATCATAACTTGTAAATAATATACTTTTTAAAATCATAACTTGTAAATAATATACTTTTTAAAATCATAACTTGTAAATAATATACTTTTTGAAATCATAACTTGTAAATAATATACTTTTTAAAATTATAATATTTTTTTATTTAATCACACCGTATTATCATTTGATCATAAAAAAATAATCTGCTGTGTATATTTTAAACTTGTTTAAATTATGTTGATAGATTGAATACGGGAAAAAGTAAAATATTTAAAATTAAAAGAATTTTGAATTTTTTCTTAGATTGCTAAAGTACTTTAACATTTTTGTTTTCCACTAAAAATCTAAAATTTTTACAAAATTGATGATACTACAAATTGTACTAACCTACGTAAAGTAGAAATTTATCTGAAAATATTTATATAAGTACTTCTTTTAAGTTTTTACATGCAAATACTAATTTTGATTTTATTTACTATTTTAAGTAATAAAATTATGTTTTATAATCAAAATTTTTAATTTTTCATTTTATTACTTAATTTATTGACATCTATTCTTTGCTGTCAAAAAAATAAATTAAAATTAAAAAAATTATTTTATGGGCATAATGTTTTCTATTTTTCTTAAACCATTATTTGCTTTTGCTACAAAAAATGGCAAAATCGCAATTTATGATCCAACAGAAGTCTCCTTTTCTAATGAAAAATCAGAAAAACTTACTAAAGTTTTTTTCGAATACGAGTATGAAAATGAAGTACCAGTAAAATTTCTCTTATCAGAAAAATCATTTGAAGTGTGTTCTTTGAATATCAATTATTTAATTGCTTCTTTTGAAAATAATAAAGAAATTAATTATTGTGCCGAAAAAAAAATCATTCTTGGGATGTTTCTACTAATACGACAATTGATCTATATAATACTGGAGATACTATCTATACGATAAGAATGAAAGATACTAAAAATAATTTAGTCGTCTTAAAAAATGGAGAAACTGAAAAAGAATGGACTAGTGTTCAAGAAATAATCTTAATATACAATGAATTACATAAACTGAGTGTAGACAAAAAAGAAACTAGTTTAAACTTGCGTGTAGACCTATCTTTTAAAGAACTTATTATAACATTTTCTGATCTACCAAATTATGTATTAAAATCAGGTGGAAACGAAAAAGATAATATTTCTATTAGTTTTCAGAATTCAGCAAATCTTGAAATTGAAGTGAAAAAAAAATAAATTTTAATTTATTCGATTTTTTTATATTGACAGTCGATTATAAATATTTGCTTTTTAAATACAAAAAAAACAATTTTAAACAATTTGATTATTTTTATATTGATAATCTATCAAAAAAATAAATTTTAATTTATTTGATTTTTTTATATTGACAATCGATCAAAAAAATTTGATTTTTAATGAAAAAATAATATTTTGAATCAAATACTTTAATGGTTACATAAAAAAGAAAAATTTTGTATCTTAAAACGTGTTTACTGAAAATACAAAGGCTTTATCAAAAAGTACATTTATTTTTAAAAATAAATTGATTCCTTTATCTAATTGCTCTTAATAATTGTAAAAATCATAAAGCAATGGTTTTATTTTTGTTAATTGTTTATATTTAAGTTTGTATTTTTCTATAAACTGGGTTAACATCACAAAACTAAAGACGTTGACAGACTATTAGATTCGTGAAAGAAATGTAAAAATGTCTTATCTAAATATCTCTTTAGAACTTAAAAATAGGCAATTGATTTCCCTAACTACAAAGAAGTATTCTTTATTTAATATTATATTGCTATATTTGTTATATGATCATTAAAAATAGCTCCTCTAGTGTTAAAACTTTATGTTATCATAAATATCAATTTAAATCTATTGTATTCTAGTTTTATAAAATTATAATATCTTTTACACTGTCAATACTAAAAAAAAATAGTGATAAATTACATTCTTATAGTTTTATTTCAATTTTGTCAATAAAATTTCAAATAAATTAAATATGATTCAAGAAATATACAACTATTAAAATAATGGTGATTTAATTAAATTTCTTAGTACTTTTCAATTTAGTATTGATAGTGTAAAATATTTCAAATAAATTAATTATGATTCAAAAAATATATATCTTTTTATAATAATTGTAATTTTTAAAAGTCTTATAGTTTTTCATAATTTCGATTTTAAGTATTTATGTTGGTAAGTTTTGGTGTTACATAAGTTTTTATGATTCTTGTATTTTACTATTGAAATATAGTAGTCTTAAATATTTTTTCAAAATATTGTAATTGTTAAATTAAAAAATTTCTATAAAATAATTCTTTGACAAAATATCGTGTTAATATATTTTAAGTACATAAAAATAAAATATATAATTTTTACAACATTATATAACTTCCAAATTGTTTTTTTCTATACAAAAGTTAAATTAAAAATTTCTATAAAAAAAATTACTTGACCCATGATTTTTAGCTTTCTATTACAATTTTATAGTATTCATTGTACAACAGAAATAGTTATTGAAAATATTACTGGTGGCTGTTGGGTATTCTCCAGAGAGTATGGACGTATGTTAAAATTAAATCCCGAAAAAAAATTAATTATATGGTATTCGTCAAATGCTAAAACAAATTTCGTATATGATTCATTTATTGAAAAAAAATCAACTTTTGATTATAAATCATACTTTGAAAATATTGAACCTACATCCGGATCAGATTTTGATGAAGAATCAACTGCAGAACTTTGAAAATGATGAATAATACATCTTGAACCTACATCCGAATCAGATTTGATGAAGAATCAACTGCAGATCTTTGTTAAATGATGATAATAATTCTTACACTGAAAACAATGAACCTACATCCGGATCAGATTCTGATGAAGAATCAACTTCAGAATCTTTGTTAAATGATGAAGCAAATTTTAATGAGTTAACAGCGAAATTGATTATTTCCGGTGTAGAAAAAATATTTATTTTGTTGAATACTTTAAGATTTGTATGATGAAAACGGTGAGAATTTGTTTAAAATTCTGCAATTATTGGGCCTTCAGCCTTGATAGTTTTCAAATGTGACGAAACATTAAATTTATTTTAACCATGATCATAGAAAATTAAAGATGCGTCAATGGCACCGAGGAATGTAAAAACGCTTATTTAATTACAAATGAAAAAACTTTATTGCCAATAAATTCTATGTCTGAATGCTACTCAGAATACGCTTCCGATACCGAAGAATGTGAAACGCGAAATCAATTACAAATGATGATACTGGACTACCAATAGCTTCTATATCTGAACTTAACTCAGAATATGTTTTTCAAGTCGAGGAATGTGAAAATTTGGAATCAGTTACAAATGGTGATACTTTACTATCAATAACTTCTATTTCTGAAAAAATTTGTGGCAGTGTGAAACCTACAGAAGATAGTCAGGTTGAAATATCAAAAGAAGGAGAAAAATGTTGTGGTTGTGGTTGTGTAGAACCTACAGAAGATAGTCAGGTTGAAATATCAAAAGAAGGAGAAAAATGTTGTGGTTGTGGTTGTGTAGAACCCACTAAGAAAGGATTGGTTAAAATATCAAAGGAAGGAAAAAATATTGTTATTGAAGTTTTAGGAAACGAAATTCTTTTAAAACGGACTGAAAACGAAAAGTTATCATGTGAAAATGGCCTTACTTTTAAATTTAAGAAGAAGTAAAGTGTCTTTTGAGGTTAAAGAAAATTAAATGATTTTTTAAATATAAGTACGTTAATTACATAAAAAAATTTCTTGATTTTTATATTAAATGTTATTCTTAAAATATATAAATACGTAAAGTAAATAGAAATATTCTTAAAATTCAATATAACTACGTAAAATAATTCTTTTAATATTAAAAAGTCATATGATGTGCAATAGAAAAATTTACTAAGCCCAAAAAAGTCAGGATCCCACAAAATGATTTGATGAGAATTTAAATCTTCCTATTTTTTTATTGTGGTGTAACTGTAGAAATATAATTATTATTATTTATATTAAAACATTTTGCTACTTTTATGAGATGTTTTAAAATGTGTTTTAACTTTTAGAGGTATTAGAAATTCACTAGGTTAGATTCGTACTATTTTAATTATGTAATATAAAAAAATAACGACAATATTAATACCTGGTAAGATTATAAACTATTAAATAGCTGACGAGAAATATAAATTATTAATATGATAAATTATCAATCTAATTAAGTTACAAGAAATCATATAGTTGATTTTTAAAACATTTAAAGATATAAATAAACCTATTGTGACCAATTATATTAAATCAATATAAGTAGGTTATATATTTCTAAAAGTAATGATACAAAAGTTATAAATTGATTTTTAATATAAAACAAAACCTTGAATTATAAAAATTTACATGTAAATATTTATTAAATACCGTAAAATATTGGTTCTTTTAAAACATTTGTTAATCCTAGTTGATTCATCTCCTCATCCATTTTCCCAGCATATCTGTCGAGATCAATCACTGCAAATTGTTGGTTACTATCTGTGTCATTACAAGGTTCTAAGTTAAGTTACCAGATTAAAAATCAAAAAGTTAGGGGTAAAAAACACAAAAAATAACAAAACTAAAATTCAATCAAATAACGTAAAAGCAAATTTAGGCTGTAGATCGTATCTTAAAAAAATATTTTGTTTTTAAAAAAGCTTAACGTTTTTTCTAGTAGTTGTTCTCTATAGATAAACTTTAAACGAGCGATATAAGTTTTGAATTTGACAAGTCAATGAACCATGACTAGTTACTTCTTTGCACAATTTCTTTTTAATTAAATCCCATAATATTGTTTGAAAGTAGTGAACTGTTAATCCATTAGCAAAATTTTAACTATGATTTACAATTACATGTAAATAATTATAATTAAAATAATATTTCGAAGTGCTAATTTTAAATGTAATTTTTTGTTTTTTTTACTGGGTGTAGTCGAAACATCAAAAATTAACCGCTGCATGGTTTTAAGGAAATAAAAAAATTAAATCTTTAGGTTTTTATTTTTTTTAAGAAATTCAATCAAATAACGTAAAGCAAATTTAGGCTGTAGATCGTATCTTAAAAAATATTTGTTTAAAAAGCTTAACGTTTTTTCTAGTAGTTTGTTCTCTATAGATAAACTTTAAACGAGCGATATAAGTTTTGAACTTGACAAGTCAATGAACCATGACTAGTTACTTCTTTGCACAATTTCTTTTAATTAAATCCCATAATATTGTTTGAAAGTAGTGAACTGTTAATCCATTAGCAAAATTTTAACTATGATACCTTATAATTAAAATAATATTCGAAGTGCTAATTTTAAATGTAATTTTTTGTTTTTTTTACTGGGTGTAGTCGAAACATCAAAAATTAACCGCTGCATGGTTTTAAGGAAATAAAAAAAATTAAATCTTTAGGTTTTTATTTTTTTTTAAGGTAAAAAATTTTGACTGTTTTAAGAAACATCTAAAAATCGTAGTAACTTACCTAAAATAGAAATTATATAAAAATTTTTAATTAGACTTTTTGTAAATTTCTTACATGAAAATACAAATTTTAATTTGATTTACCATTTTTAGTAATTAACAATAAGTTTTTTTACAATCAAAATTTTAAATCTTATTACTTTAATTTTTGGTATACTTTTTGCAGTCAAAAAATAATTCAAAATAAAAAAAAATATTTTAGGCCTATGTTTTCTATTTTTCTAACAATATTACTTCCTTTTGCTTTTGCTATAAACAATAACTATATAGAAGTTTTTGATCCAATCAGAGTTGAAAATGAAGATATTTTTTCTATTGTTAAATCAAAGCAGCTTACCAGAAGATTTTTCGAATATGAAAATTTATATAACGTACCAGTAAAATTCTTTTTATCGGAAAAATCATTTAGAATGGTATCTCCGTATATCAAGTATATTCTTTCTTCTATTGAAAATAGTAAAGAGTATGATAATTTTAATGCTAAGTTTGATTTCTCTTGGGATTTTTATATTGATACTAATATAATATTATTTAATACTGGAGATGTTACTTATAAAATTAAAGTGAAAGATACTGAAACTAATTCATTTTGTTTAAAAATAAAAACTGGAGAAATTGAAAAAGAATTAACTGGCGTCCAAGAAATAATGATAAAATACATTGAAGCACATGAACTAAGTGTTGACAAAAAAGAAACTAGTTACAACTTGCGTGTAGACCCATCATTTGAAAAATTTATCATAATATTTTCTGATCAACAAAAATCTGAAATAAAATCAGATGAAATTTCCTTAATTTTCCAGAATTCTACTAACCTTAAAATTAAATCGAAAAAAAAATAAATTTTAATTTATTTGATTTTTTTATATTGATAATCGATCAAAAAAATTTGATTTTTAATGAAAAATAATATTTTGAATCAAATACTTTAATGGTTACGTAAAAAAGAAAAATTTTGTATCTTAAAACGTGTTTACTGAAAATACAAAGGCTTTATCAAAAAGTACATTTATTTTTAAAAATAAATTGATTCCTTTATCTAATTGCTCTTAATAATTGTAAAAATCATAAAGCATTTTATTTTGTTAATTGTTTATATTTAAATTTGTATTTTCCTATAAACTGGGTTAACATCACAAAACTAAAGACGTTGACAGACTATTAGATTCGTGAAAGAAATGTAAAAATTTCTTATCTAAATATCTCTTTAGAACTTAAAAATAGGCAATTGACTTCTCTAATTACAAAGAAGTATTCTTTATTTAATATTATATTGCTATATTTGTTATATGATCATTAAAAATAGCTCCTCTAGTGTTAAAACTTTATGTTATCATAAATATCAATTTAAATCTATTGTATTCTAGTTTTATAAAATTATAATATCTTTTACACTGTCAATACTAAAAAAAATAGTGATAAATTACATTCTTATAGTTTTAGATTTCAAATTTTTGTCAATAAAAAATTTCAAATAAATTAAATATGATTCAAGAAATATACAACTATCAAAATAATGGTGATTTAATTAAGTTTCTTAAAGTTTTTTTTTGTTTTCTATGTATTTATTTTTTCAAAGAAAGTTTTGGTTTTAAATTAAATTTTTATATTTATTCGCTAAACTATTAGTAATTTTGAATATTTTTTCAAAATATTGTAATTGTTAAATTAAAAAATTTCTATAAAATAATTCTTTGACAAAATATCGTGTTAATATATTTTAAGTACATAAAAATAAAATATATAATTTTTACAACATTATAATAACTTCCAATATTGTTTTTTTCTATACAAAAAGTTAAATTAAAAAATTTCTATAAAAGAAAATAATTCTCTTGACCCATGATTTTTAGCTTTCTATTACAATTTTATAGTATTCATTGTACAACAGAAATAGTTATTGAAAATATTACTGGTGGCTGTGGGATGTACAACATTTATAATACTATTATTTTAGGGTCAGATCCTAGTGAAAAATTAGTTATAAATTTTTCGTCAAGTGCTACAATAAGTTTTGTTTATAGTTTAGCCGATGAACAAAAAGAATTTAAACCTGTATTAGATTCTGATGAAAAATCAACTGCAGAATCTTTGTTAAATGATGAAGCAAATTTTAATGAGTTAACAGCGAAATTGATTATTTAGGTGTAGAAAAAAATATTTATTTTGATGAATACTTTAAGAATTTGTATGATGAAAACGGTGAGAATTTGTTTAAACATTCTGCAATTATTGGGCCTTCAGCCTTGATAGTTTTCAAATGTGACGAAAACATTAAAATTTATTTTAACCATGATCCTAGAAAAATTAAAGAATGCGTCAATGGCACCGAGGAATGTAAAAACGCTTATTTAATTACAAATGAAAAAACTTTATTGCCAATAAATTCTATGTCTGAATGCTACTCAGAATACGCTTCCGATACCGAAGAATGTGAAAACGCGAAATCAATTACAAATGATGATACTGGACTACCAATAGCTTCTATATCTGAACTTAACTCAGAATATGTTTTTCAAGTCGAGGAATGTGAAAATTTGGAATCAGTTACAAATGGTGATACTTTACTATCAATAACTTCTATTTCTGAAAAAATTTGTGGCAGTGTGAAACCTACAGAAGATAGTCAGGTTGAAATATCAAAAGAAGGAGAAAAATGTTGTGGTTGTGTAGAACCTACAGAAGATAGTCAGGTTGAAATATCAAAAGAAGGAGAAAAATGTTGTGGTTGTGTAGAACCCACTAAGAAAGGATTAGTTAAAATATCAAAAGAAGGAGAAAAATGTTGTGGTTGTGTAGAACCCACTAAGAAAGGATTAGTTAAAATATCAAAAGAAGGAGAAAATATTGTTATTGAAGTTTTAGGAAACGAAATTCTTTTAAAACGGACTGAAAACGAAAAGTTATCATGTGAAAATGGCCTTACTTTTAAATTTAAAGAAGAAAGTAAAGTGTCTTTTGAGGTTAAAGAAAAATTAAATGATTAATTTTAAATATAAGTACGTTAATTACATAAAAAAATTTCTTGATTTTTATATTAAATGTTATTCTTAAAAATATATAAATACGTAAAAGTAAATAGAAATATTTCTTAAAATTCAATATAACTACGTAAAATAATTCTTTTAATATTAAAAAGTCATATGATGTGCAATAGAAAAATTTACTAAGCCCAAAAAAAGTCAGGAATCCCACAAAATGATTTGATGAGAATTTAAATCTTCCTATTTTTTTATTGTGGTGTAAACTGTAAAAATATAATTATTATTATTTATATTAAAACATTTTGCTACTTTTATGAGATGTTTAAAATGTGTTTTAACTTTTAGAGGTATTAGAAATTCACTAGGTTAGATTCGTACTATTTTAATTATGTAATATAAAAAAATAACGACAATATTAAACCTGGTAAGATTATAAATCATTAAATAGCTAACGAGAAATATAAATTATTAATATGATAAATTATCAATCTAATTAAGTTACAAGAAATCATATAGTTGATTTTTAAAACATTTAAAGATATAAATAAACCTATTGTGACCAATTATATTAAATCAATATAAGTAGGTTATATATTTCTAAAAAGTAATGATATAATTACAAATGTTGTTGTATATAAAATTAACTATTAAAAATGTTTCTATACTTAAAATTACAAGACACTTGTTTACAAAAGTTATAAATTGATTTTTAATATAAAACAAGACAATGAAATATAAAAATGTACATGTAAATATTTATTAAATACCGTAAAATATTGGTTCTTTTAAAACATTTGTTAATCCTAGTTGATTCATCTCCTCATCCATTTTCCCAGCATATCTGTCGAGATCAATCACTGCAAATTGTTGGTTACTATCTGTGTCATTACAAGGTTCTAATATTAATTCATAATAATCTTGTTTAGAATCAAACTCCCCTTTTTGAAAACATAAATGTTCTGAGTTAGATATGGTATTGTAATTTGTACGGGGAGTAATTAGCCAATCATCTTTCTTGCCTTGTTTTTTATTAAGTTTCAGATTTATTTTTGAATAAATACCTTTGTCCCCTTTGACCAAATATCTACTATTAATATTTCTAATACCACCAGATTTAGTGTCATAGATAAAGACATTATCGTTGTTGTTTTTAACCGTTGAAGGTACTAAAACAATATCACTATTAAAATTTGTTGCCGTACGAATTGTTAATTCATGTGTTCGGTCTTTTGTTAGTATTTTTATACGACGAGGAGATGCAATTATATTGATAATATAGAAAAAGTAGAACATGACAGGAAATAGAAAAATAATTTTTATATTTTTATACAAAACATGATACATGTTTTGTATCAATGAAACATATTCTTTATTAAATATGTTACACTTTTTAATATAAATCATTTTATTTGTAGAATGTGTGATAGATTGAAATGACATTTGTAATTTCAAATATAAATATGACTAATATGTTTAATATCAATTCAGAGAAATTTAATAAAGTAAGTATATTAGATAATTATCATATTTAAAAATATTTAAATTGATTTTAAATATAATAATTATATTAATTTTTAAATATCCGTTATTTATATTAATTTTTTACATATTAGAAATATTTATATTAGTTTATACATGTTAGAAATATTTACATTAGTTTATACATATTAGAAATATTTATATTAGTTTATACATATTAGAAATATTTATATTAGTTTATACATAATTATATTGTATTACATCTTTTAAAGTACTTTTTTACATATTAAAAATATTTATATTAGTTTATTTATGAAAATTAATTATTTATTGATATTGTTTTTTAAGGTAGAATCAACTAAAGCATCGTGGTTTAAAGTTTCGGAAGAGGGATAAGTACTTATTAAAGACTTTAATTCACCTATGTTTGTATTAACTCTTTTATTTCCTTCTTTATCATCATGTATAATAATTTCAACCGGTATATTATCTTCATATGCCTTAAGTGTCATTTTTAAAATAACTGGTGCACCATCTTCATAATCATTTTTTATTGTTTCTATCTTATCCTGGATATCTGTACTTTTTTCATATTGAAATCTTTGATTTCTATTTTGTGCTTGACATGGGACAATAATAGCAGGATGGAACGAGTCATCTTGTTTTCCAACACTCAAACAGAAATTATTTTCTGTTCTAAATTTGAACTTTCCATTTTCCGCATCTGCTTCCCATTTATTATTGACGTAGGGATTGTCACAAAACATAACAATTTTATTATTCGGAGTTACGCACAAAGCTTTATTGTTGAGTAGTAAGGTTTTTTTAATATTGTCGTATTCGACTAGTCTTAAGTTCTTATCATCATTGTTGTCAGATTTAGAAATCCAACCAAGCTTACCATTCCCAGCATCTTGTAAAAATAATCCTTTTTTACCCTCTGGAATTAATTCACCTGTTAAAGAAAAGACACTTTGACAAATTAAAAAGAAAATCATTAAGTTTTCAGTTTATTATTAATTTATAGAAGAACTGAAACATGTTTGAGTCTAAAACAGTTTTTCATAATTTTTTTGTAAAATTTTTTACCCCCAATGAACAAAGGCGCGGATGCTGGAGATGTAAAATATCTTAAAATACAAGTAATTGGAGGAGAACTCCCCGGTCCTGTATTAGCACAGAGAGCGGGTACATGGGGTATACCAGTTAAAAAGGTAGGAGAAGATATAAAAGCTGCTACAGCAGAATATAAGAGTCTTAAAGTTATGGTAGGTGTTACAGTAGCAGGAGGAAAGGCCTCTATTGAAGTTTTACCAAATACTTCTACTTTGATTATTAAAGCCTTAAGGGAGCCACCTAGGGATAGAAAAAAAGTAAAAAATATTAAACATGATGGGGATTTAAAATTAAGTGATATTATTGAAATAGCTAAAAAAATAAGAAATAAGTCATTTAGTAAGAAATTGTCAGGTACTGTTAAAGAAGTACTTGGTACATGTTATTCTGTAGGATGTACAATAGAAGGGAAAACACCTAAAGAAATTACTTCTTCTATAAATTCTGGAGAGATAAGAATACCAGATGAATAAATTCTATTTATTTTTATTTGTCCATTTTGGGAAATTTATTGATTTAATAAATACATTTTTATTTTTTGATTATTGATTTTCCAATAGTTGTAAATTAAAAAATTAATTTTGCATTTAAAAATTAACTGTCAAGAAATTTAAAAGTAAATTAAAAAAATCATAATTTTATTTACGTAATAAACAAATTTAAATTTAAGAAATTATATCTTTTGTAATAGTAAACAAAATATCCTTTCATTAATATTTTTTTATATTCACCCCTAATGTCAAATTTGGATAATAGTAATCAAGACAATGATAAGTGGTCAGAAACTGGATCTAAAAGATTGAGTGATGATGAAAAGGAAGGATACACTGAATACAGTGATAGTTCCAGTTCTAGTAATCAACATTTCGCACCACAGATTACTCATAATAATAGACCAGTAGAAAGTCAACCTTCTTTTCAACCAAGGCCTCCGGTACCAGAAGATGCAGAAGTTTGTGATGCTATGGTTTTTTTAAATAAAATCAAAGAGGAATATTCTGAGGATATGGTGACTTATGATAATTTTTTAGAAACTATGAGAGATTATAAATTTGGGAAAATTGATGCAGATGAAGTTTGTAAAGGAGTTAAAATATTATTTAAAGACAAACCTCATTTAATTACAATTTTTAATGAATATCTGCCAAAACATTTGAAATTTCACTCAGAGAATAGAAATGCTGAAAACTTGCAGAGAAATTTTGAAATGCCTCCTCCTTACGCTCAACACCCTCATTTTAAAAGGCCTTTATTTCATCCCAAAGCCTATCCTCCTAATATGAAAGTAGGAGGAAATATGAGGCCTATGATGCCTAAGATGGGACCCCCTCCTCATTTACAACCCCCTCATATGAATGGTCTCTTAAATGGTATGATACCCACTTTTGTACCTCATCCAAATTCTAGTGCAATGAGAATGCCCCCACCTTCTAATAAAATTCATCCTGGATTTTACTCCTATGCTCAACCTAAGCCTGAGGAAGACAACAGTAAGAAAAAACTAGCCAATGATTTTATACAAAGAGTCAAAAAAAGATATACAAATCAACCAAATGTTTATAAAACATTTGTAGACATTTTACAAAAGTTTTCTTCTGACTCTAATGTCTCTTCTATTAGATCTGAAATTTCTACTTTATTGTGGGAACATCCCGACTTAATAGAAGACTTTGAAAAAGATTTTATTCCTACTGATAAAGCCAAACAGGAGGAACAACCTTCAATGTTAAAAGATTTAATTAAAGAAATGGAAAATTTGAATATTTCTGAAGACTTCTTAAGATGTTTAAATTACTACAACCAGAATTTTATTACTAAAAAAGAACTGTTACTTTTAGTAGTGCCGATTATAAAAGACGATAAATTAGTGGAAATGTTTAAAAAATTTATAAATTACCAGGAAAAAGAAAATAATAATATTAAAAATCTAGATAAATGTCGGAAAATAGGATCTTATAGAATTTTAACTCAAGAAATTCAAAATCAAAATCAAGACTTTATAGCAAAAGAGGTTTTAAATACAACTTGTGTTTCATGTCCAACTTTTGAATCAGAAGATGCGAATTTTGTGTTTTTAAAAAGAAATATGTATGAAGATTGTATTTTTAGAGTTGAAGATGACAGATCAGAAGCCACTTTAATTATAGAAAGATTGGATTTTTTTATTACGTCATTGGAAATTGTTTATGCTAATTTAAAAAATGATGAATTATCAATAAAAGATTTAGGAATGTCCCCTGGAATTATAAAAGAAATTTTAAAAAATATTTATGAAGATTCTGCTTCTGAAATTTTAGAAGGTATTTTAAATAATCCTAAAACTTCCATTCCTGTAGTAATAAAGAGACTTTATACAATAAACAAAGATTATAGGGAAAAATTAAGGCAAAAAAATAAAGTTTGGAATGAGCAAGTTGATAGATCTCATTATAAAGCTTTAGATAGTAATGGACAATTTTATAAAAATCAGGAAAAATATAATTTTAGTTTAAAACTTGTTTCTCAAGAATTATCTGAAACTTTTAGTTTTGATTATTCAGATTCAAAACTTATTAATGACGTCACAAAGATTTTTAAAATTTTTATTAAAGTAAGTCAAACAGATAATAAAAAAGCCGCCATTCCTAATTTATATCCTACAGTAGATGCGGTTTTTGATTTATTAAATGAAAATGTTTCATTTATAGGTGATTTTAATATATTTTGTATTTATAGATTTATTTTTTATGCATATGAAAAATTAAAGGAAATTAAAGATTACCAACTTAAACCTATTGTGTCATCCAAGACAGCTGTAGGAATGAATATTATTGCGGAATATGATGTAGAAGATCGATTTGAAGAATTAATTAATTTAATTAAAAGTTTCTGTGAAAAGTCTATTGATCCAATAGACTACGAAGAGTCAGTTAGAATTCTTACAGATTGCAAAGGGTATAAAATTTATAATATAAAAAAAGTATTTTTAAAAATAGAAAAATCAATTGTTGCTGTCATTGAAGATGAAACATCTCTAAATTCTCTTCTTAATAGAAATAGTGATATTACCAATGAAAATGATGTACAGTTAAGTTTTGAAAATAATACATTTTATGCTAAAAATATACGAGTGAATGAAGAGCCTGATGAAATAATTGTAGATGTAAATGATGAAGTGGAAGATTGTAAACGAAGTAAAGATTTATAAATAAAAGATGCTTTATAATAAAATTTTATTATTTGAATTTTAATTTGTTTGTTTTTATATACTAATTCTAAATTTGTTTGTTTTTATATACTAATTCTAAATTTATTTATTTGTTTTTAGATTTATTAAAATTTATTTATTTGTTTTTATATACTAATTCTAAATTTGTTTGTTTTTAGATTTACTAAAATTTATTATTTGTTTTTATATACTAATTTTAATTTGTTTGTTTTTAGATTTATTAATTTTGACTTTATGCTAAAAAATAATAAATTAGCATTTTACAACTTAAAAGTAATATAAAAAATATGCATGAATTATTTTGTAGATCAAAATAACATAGAAGTAATCTAAGCAACTTTTTAAATTTTACTTTGAGATTTTATAATTACTAAATAATAATTGTGAACTTAATTTACTTTAAAATTTTAAAGATCTCTAATTCTATTGTACGTAATTAATTACAACTAAAGATTTATTTCATTTATGCATTTTTAAATAAATTTAATTTTATTTTTCTTATCAAGAAAGATCTCTTAGTAGAAATATTATTAAAATAATATTAAGATATTTATAAAATTAATACAAGAAGAAATAATATTAGGATATTTATAAAATTAAAACAAGAAGAAATAATATTAGATATTTATAAAATTAAAACAAGAAGAAATAATATTAAGATATTTAAAAAATTAATACAAGAAGAAATAATATTAAGATATTTATAAAATTAAAACAATAAGAAATAATATTTTTACACTCTTCATATATAAAATCAATAAAATGCAATAAATATATTATTGAAATAAAAATTGATTAAGTTGTTTTATAGAATTTTGTAAAATTGGGGTAGTGATGAAGAAAAAAGTTCTTACTGATCCACCAAATCTTTACAATTCTTTATATGACAATATAAATTGTGATTTAATTGTCTCTAAAGGAGATTTTTTACAAAAGTCAGAATTAAAAAAGTTTATGGTTATCGATCTACTAGGAACAGGAACTTTTAGTCAAGTCGTTAGATGTGTAAGTACTTGTGGAGAAGAAATAGCCATAAAAATTGTAAAAAATAGTCCTAAATATTATTTTTATGAAATGAATGAAGTTAAAATCTTACAAAAATTGATGTATAAAAATCTAAGTAAACATTTTGTAGAAATTAAAGATGTCTTTATGTTTAAAGAACATCTTTGCATAGTCGAAGAACTTCTTGGACACAATTTGTATGATTTTATAAAAATCACTGGATTTAAAGGAGTTGATCACACAATTGTACAAAAAATAGGAAAACAAATATTAGAAGGACTTAATCAACTAAATTTCTTAGGAATAACACATTGTGATTTAAAACCAGAAAATATTTTAATTAAAGATTACAATAATTTTGATATAAAGATCATTGACTTTGGATCTGCTTTTTATGAACCACAACAAAGTAATTTTTACGTACAATCAAGATATTATAGATCTCCTGAAGTTATACTTGGAATTCCTTATAATAGTTCATGTGATATTTGGTCTTTGGGCTGTATAATTTATGAAATGTATATTGGACATCCTCTTTTCCCTGGGAAAGATAATTCTGATCTCTATATTATAAAATGATAAGAAAAATCTGTATTTAATTTTTTAACCCCTATTTTTTATAAAATCGAAAATTTAAATGTAAAAAAAGAGCTTTACTGTCTCTATTTTATTACAAAATAATGTTTATTTTGAGTTTAACTTTGTGTTTCATATTTTTTTGATGCTTTGTAACCAAGTTTGAAACATTTTCATGTAATTACAAATATGATATGTCCAAAGTGTTTATAGACTTTATAACATTGTGATTATGATTAATTGATACAATTTAGAGGATTTTAAGCTATTTTCTATAATTTTTTGTTTTTCTTAATTTTTCTAGAATTTTCTAGAATTTTTTAGAATTTTTAAAAATATAAATAAGAAAAAAAATTTACCCCTATTATGTTTATAAACAATCTGCAAAATAAAGATTTAAGTAAACAAAAAAAAGCAACACTAAATGAAGATGACTTAGCCACTTCATTTGAAAAAATTGTAAATATAAAAAAACATGGCTGTGAAACAAAAAAAAGGAATACCAGTATATTCAGTTTCACAGAGGAAGCAAATGTAAATATAAATTTATACAACTATAACCAAGACATTGACGAAGCAATGAATATGCTCACCCAAGTTGGGCCAATTTTCATTCAAAATACCGATACTGGCAATCAAGTTTCTCCTATAATGACAGAAGAGCATTTCTGCGGAGATTTAAGTGTCAAGTGTATCCATTGTGGTGCACTTAACTTTGCAGAAGAAAGTAATAGAAAGGGTTCTTTTAAGAACTGCTGTCATTTTGGCAAAGTAAGACTTGAAGAAAGAAGAGAGTACCCAGAGTTATTAAAAAGATTAATAACAGGTACTAGCAATGAAGCTAAAAACTTCAAAGCCAATATTAGGTCTTACAATTCAGCTTTATCTTTTTCTTCTCTTGGTGCACAAATGGAAATTAAGAGCAATGGACCATATTGTTTAAAGGTCCATGGTCAAATTTACCATTGTGTATATCACCTTGACAATGTTAATGGTGAAAGAAAGTATTCTCAACTTTATGTTGTTGATACTGAAATGGCCACTAATATTAGAACAAGCAATGCTGCCAATAATAAATGTGATTATGGCACAATGTTTGTTTTAGATGAGACAATAAGAGCTATAAATCCATATAGCAATGCTTACATGAACATGAAAAATGTTGTTATGGAGGCTAAAAAAATGGGTAAAAGTGTTGAGGAATATAATATGGTCTTTAACAGGAACATTAATAGAGATCAGAGAAGATATAACAGTCCCACTGCCAGTGAGATTGCAATGGTCTTTTCTGATCCTAATGGGGAGCCACCCTTTGATAGAGATGTAAGAATCTACACAAAGGGTAAAGGGTTTGATAGCGAGCATCTTAATATATTAAGTCCTCACATTGACCCAATGTCATATGTTCTTTTTTTTCCACATGGTGAAACAGGATGGCAACCAAATTTAGCATTGATGTCGTACCACAATATACTTCAAAAGATATCAATGCTTCAATATAAAATAGCCCAAGTAGCCATTAAAGAGGGAAACTTCAATCCCATTTTATATGGAGGAAAGCTTTTTCAGCAGTGGATAATCGACTCTTATTTGCAAGTAGAAGCAAACAATTTAAATTATATTAAATTGAACCAAAAGAAACTTAGAGTTGATTACTACAAGGGAATGGTGGACTACATTAACAATGGGTCTTCAGAAACAAGTAGACCTATTATATTGCCATCCACATTCCAAGGGTCTCCAAGAAATATGAAGGAAAGGTATCACGATGCAATGGCCATAGTAACTAAACATGGGAAACCAGATTTGTTTATAACTATGACCTGCAATCCAAACTGGCCCGAAATTAAAAACAATCTGTTTGAAGGACAGACTGTTTCAGATCGACCAGATTTGGTTGCTAGAGTCTTTAATCTCAAGTTAAAGGCTCTTTTAAGTGATATTCTTTCGGGAAAAGTATTTGGAGAAGTAATAGCACATGTGTATAGCATTGAATTTCAAAAGAGGGGTCTTCCACATGCCCATATGCTATTTATACTAAGGGATAAGATAGACACTGCCGATAAAATTGACAAATATGTGTCTGCTGAAATTCCTGATAAGACAAGTGATGTTGGGCTTTATAATAAAGTGTTGAAGCATATGATACATGGTCCATGTGGTATTGCAATATGCAGAGTCCATGTATTGAAAATGGTGTTTGTACTAAAGGATTCCCAAAAGAGTTTAGTGATAACACTATTATAAATAGAAGAGAATATCCTCAATACAAAAGAAGAAGTAATACATGTGTGGAAATCAAGAAAGGTATGGTTTCTAATTCTTTTGTGGTCCCATATAATAAGTATCTTTTGGCTAAATATAATTGTCATATTAATGTTGAAGTCTGCACTTCAGTAAAGTCCGTCAAGTATATTTTTAAATATATTTATAAAGGTTATGATTGTGCAGAATTAGAAATGACAAACAATAATGAGATTAGCCAATTTCTCAATACAAGGTATGTCTCTCCGCCTGAAGCAATGTGGAGATTATTAGAAAATAAGATGCATGATAGGTCTCATGATGTCATAAGACTTCCAGTGCATCTTCCACAAGAACAAATAATAATCTTTGAAGAGGGGAAGGAAGACGAGAGAATTAATAGGGGTGATCTCGATAAGACAATGTTGTTGGCTTATTTTAAGCTAAATTTAGAAGATCCAGAAGCCCGTAAGTATTTTTATAGTGAGATACCTAATCATTATGTATACTCTAAGGGCGAATGGAAGAAAAGACTTCGAGCCAACAACAAAATAATAACTCGAATGTACGCAGTATCTATGATGGAAAAGGAGAGATTTTATCTCAGACTTCTCCTTCTTAATGTTAAAGGTAGTACTTCGTATGAAAGTCTTAGAAGTTTTAATACGACTATATACAATAGCTTCGAAGAGGCGGCCGAAGCAAGAGGATTGTTAAACACGGATAAAGTTTGGGAAGGATTTTTAGAAGAAGCAGTAGCAACACAATCTGCTCACATTGTCAGATTGTTGTTCTGCTACATCTGCTCAGTAAATCGTCCAAGAAATCCAGTTGAACTTTATAATAAGTTCAAAGAAGATATGATGGATGATTATACTGAAGATCAAGAAGACAGATTGCTTAACTTTATTTCAAATAAGTTAAGCAATCATGGCTGGAGTTTAAAATCGTTAGGGCTTCCTGAGCCAATGAATTGGAGCACCGATCTTGATGATCAGCAATTAGAGATGGTAGAAAACACCATCTCAAATTTAAATAAAGGACAAAGAGAAGCTTTTGATAATGTTGTAGCTTCTATTGAAAAAGGAGGAAGATTATTTTTTATAGATGGACCAGCAGGAACAGGTAAAACTTATCTTTATAATGCAATAATTTATCAGTTGCATAAAGATAAGAGAAGTGTAATACAGTTGGCCACTACAGGTATAGCAGCAGATTTACTTGCTGATGGAAGAACAGTGCATAGTGGAATGAAGCTACCTGTTCCTTTGAATGAAGCAAGTATTTCAAAGCTAAAAGTAAATTCCCCAGAAGCTACAAGATTAAGAAATGCATCATTGATACTGATTGATGAAGTATCAATGATGTCTAAATATGCTTTAAATGCGATAGATGAAGTACTTCGAAGACTTTGCAATTCCGAGCAGATCTTCGGGGGGAAAGGTTATTGTATTGGGAGGAGATTTCAGACAAACAGCCAACGTTGTATTGAGAGACTCTGTCAATGACATTGTCGAGTCATCAATACAAAGTTCGAGTTTGTGGAGACATGTTGAGATTCTTAGCCTTTCTAGGAATATGAGAGCTCAGGATCAACCTGAGTTTACAGAATGGCTAATGAAGATTGGCAATGGTTCTATTAATGATGGTCAGGATGAAGTCTTGATTCCTAGCAATTACCTTGAAAAGAATGATATCGTTAAAGCAGTATTTGGGGAAAAAGAGCTCAAGGTCGGAGACGAATCAGTGAACAGCAAGATAATATTGGCCACTAGAAATGAGGATGCGAATGTATTAAACAATCAAGTACTCAATCTTCTAGAGGGTCAAAGTAGAGAATATTGTTCAGCTGACAGTATCATTTCAGATGATCCCACAGATTATTTGAGATATCCAATAGAGTTTCTGTACAAGCAACAACCATCTGGAATGCCTCCACATTTACTAAAATTGAAAGTGGGAGCAGTAGTGATGTTGTTAAGAAACTTGGATCCTAAGAGTGGGCTTTTGAATGGTACAAGATTAATAGTGAAGGAGTTACATACAAACTTTATCATTGGACAAATATTAACAGGAAAAGCAAGGAATACAATGGCAGTGATTCCTAAGATCGATATGATCCCGAGTGAGAGTATACTGCCATTTGTACTCAAGAGAAGACAATTTCCTGTCATTGTGTCTTATGCAATGACGATTCATAAAGCACAAGGACAGTCCTTTGATACTGTGGGAGTATATCTACCAGAGCCGGTATTCACTCACGGACAATTGTATGTTGCTCTTTCGCGAGTAAAGCAGGCGGCAAGATTGAAAATCTATCTTCCAAAAGATGCTAAAGGCAAGACTAAAAATATTGTCTACAAAGCACTCTTAACTGGAGGATAAGGGGCGGCAAGATATTGGCTGTACAGTTGCTTTTATAGTACTGTTAAGCATTTTTTGGTGGTAGGAGGCTAGATGATGCGAGGGGCGTTTGCTTACAGAAGCTATGCTATTAAGCAATACAAATTTGATTGGTAATAAGCTAGATGACGCAAAAGGGCGTTTGCGTAAAGAAGCTATGTCTTATGCCTTAAATTATTGCCTGTTAGAAAGCTAGATGATGCGAGGGGGCGTTTGCTTACAGAAGCTATGCTGTTTTTTGCATCAAAATTTATGGGGTAGGCGGCTAGATGATGCGAGGGGGCGTTTGCTTACAGTAGCTATGCTTTTTTTTTGCAATTAATAGTGAGATTAGTAAAGTTTGAAAAAAAAGCTTTAATGATTTAGAAATAAAATTGTCTGTTATTATACTTAATCCCGTTCTTAGAACGGGTAGCTATGCTAGTTTAATTTATAAAATTTACAAGTTATTTAGTAGACTTCCTAGATTTATGTTAGAACATGGAAAACATACTTATATTTATTTTGATAAAGAAAATAATTACAAATTTATAGGAGAGGAATCTAATAAAGCTATGACGGTTAATGAAATGATTGATAAAATAAGATCAAAAAATAATAATAAAAATATGGATGAGATGCTTATTGGGTTTATTTTGGAATGTATAAATCCCAGTCATCTAAGTAGACCATCAGCATCTTCCTTATTATCTAATAGATATTTACATGTAAATGAAAAGGATGACGTCATGGATAGAAGAAATCAACCTAATCCAGTGCCTAGAATTTCTAAACATAGAAGGAATTCTGAATATAATGTACAAGATACAAGTAAAGATGATAAAAGGAAATGTAGTGTGTTTGATATATTTAATGAAAATAAACAAAATCAAATTTAATACATTCCATTATATATATTAGTATATCAATTATATATATTAATACTATACATTAGTATATTAATATTATATACATTAGTATATTACATTAATATTATATATATTAGTACATTAATTATATATATTAATACTATACATTAATTATATATTAGTATATCAATTATATATATTAATACTATACATTAGTATATTATATTAATATATATTAGTATTTATACATTAATACTATACATTAGTATATTATATTATATATATTAATAACAATTATATATATTAGTATAAATATATATGCTAATTATAAATGCAATATAAATTTAAAAACTAACTATAAATATACTATGTTAATTATAAATTCAATATAAATTATTTTTAATGCATGTAATAAAAAATATCCTTCTTATTAATCTTACCAATTTTCCAATTATATAAATAATATTTTAGCTCTCCAGTACCCTTTAAAAACTCAAGTGAATCAAATACTTCTTCATTATTCCCAATATTAATACCATTAAAAACATCACACTTTTCTTTATAACTAGCACTAATTAAGTCATTAACCATATCTTTATAATTCTGTCCACATACAATACTCAGATATGCCCCTGATATTTTAATATTTTTTTTTATAGCCATTGTATCTAAAATATAAAAAGATCCAAAAGATACAATTTCATTATTTTCTTCTGCTACAAAAACCTTCATAATTTTATTTTTTATAAAATAATAAAAATCTTCTTTATCCATATTATCAAAAATTTTGTATTTTTGAATTTCTTCTTGATAAATTTCATAACATCTTTCAATATCTTTTTCTTCTAAATTTCTTGTATTAGGTCTCATTTCACCTATTGAAACTTCTAAAGGAGAATCTAAAAATTGTACAGAAAGTAACTTTTTAACATTTAAAGGTTTATGCCAGTAATTCGCATTACTAATTTCAAAAGACAAAGGACACCCAGCTGTAAAAATTCCTTGATAAATTCCATTACAATTAAACCTTCTTGTTATTTCTTGTATTAAAATTGGTGTTATTCTCCTATTTCTTAAATCTTTAGTAACACATAAAAAATTAATAGCTGCTATCTTTTTTGTTACGTCATTAATAGTAATATCTGATTCCTTACCAAAAATATATCCAACAAGATAATTGTTAAACTTTAATCCAAGAGAATATTCCTCTTTATGCTTGGGGTTATTTATAAACCAAGAGAAAAATGACTCAGAATATAAAAGTCTAAATTCATTGTCAATGTCTTCTACGTAATTCTCGGAAAGAAATTTAGAAAGTTCTTTGAAATCAGAAATATTTTCAAAAGTAAATCCTTCTGGTAATTTAAAAGGCTCAGTTGGTATTTTAGTAGGATATTTAATTAGATCATTTGATCCTTCCTCTACACCAACAGGTTGTTTATTCCAAAAAGTATGATTTTCTGTAGACATAAGGGTAAAAAAATAAAATCTTTTACAAGTGTTTGAAAAAATCACGATCACATTCATTTAAGTAATATTTATATTAATATAACGATTTTTGTATTTTATTATTTATATAAATAATTCACATTACTAGATACTTATATAAATATCTTACATTTTTTTTTCACTTATATAAATGATTACATTACTTAATTCACTTATATGAATACTACATCACTGTATTCAATAATATAGCTTACATCACTTAATTTCTAAATGTAAATCAAAATCCCTAAAATTTTTATCTTCGTCATAAATTTTAATATCAAAATAAGATCTCTTTAAATGTCCTACACATCGAAATTCAAAACTCGAACTAACTAGAGGAGGTAACACAAAATTAGTGTCAATAACTTTACAATGTAAATTTGATATTTCTAGAAATAATTTTGTATTTTCACAATTATTGACAATCATATTGAATTTTGTTTTCTCGGTAATTTTGTATGTATTAAATATTAAAATGAATATTTTTTCTCTATTTAAACTAACTCTGGGAATCACAAGCTTAAAAATTAAATCATTCATTTCTAATTCTATCTTATGAATTTCATATCTACTAAGACATATAGAAATTTCTTGTAAATTTGATAGTGACTTATTATCGCCTATTAATAAATCTTTAAAATCTAAATCAGTATAAATAGGATCATTAACAATATCTAATAAGGAATTTTCAATATACAATGTCTCAGTTAATCCTAAAATGTACTTTTTATAAATTTCAATAACATTTTTACAAACAGGCCTGAAAGGATATTCTGATTTAATTCCAAACAAGTTCTCGCTAGTAAATGACACAACAATCTGACCTCTAAGCCTGTAATCATTTTCTATTTGTAAATTAATTTTTTCTATTACTATAAAATACAAATAAAATTTATATCTTTTGTCTACTAAAATAATAATCTCTTTTTGATAAAATCCAACTTGCTCAAAATTTACTGTAATATTAATTGAGAAATCAAAATCAATTTCTATACAATTAAAAATATATTTCCCTTTAGTGTCAATATTAAAATTTATATTAAATTCTTGGAATTGGTAAACAAAGAAAAAATCTTTGAAATTATAAATACAGAAATTTGGTAATTGCAAAAGATAAAAATAATAACTCGGGGTTAAATTTATAAATTCGTTTCCATCTACACAAATTTTAGTATTTTTTTCTGAATTGTTTATGACGTCATTAAAAATTTCTGAAATTTGGGTAGAAGTAAGGACACCGTAAAAATGTATTAACTCTAGACCTTTTCTTTTAAAATTCTCTGTAGAGTAAAATCTTAAACCTAATTCGTTCATAATTTCTTTTTTAATGTACAAACTCTTCTTGTAAAATTGATAACACATAAAATCAAATTCTTTACTTTCAAAAAGCAAATAAATCATTCTTTTGTAGTAAAAAGTATCAATAAAATAAGGAGGTAAATTTTCAAATCTTAACTTACAATACATTGACATTTCAATACAGTAATTTGAAAAATCATTATAATCTTTATATTTAGAATATATTTTATAAGCTTCATCATATTTTTGTATTAGAAAAAGTGAATCTGCTTTTGATTTATCTACCATGTAAGAATTTAATAAAATTGATTTTAGAATACTTGTTCCTTTCATGTAAAATGATATATCATTAGAAGGAAGACAGTCATTATAAATTTCTTTAAGTCTTGTTAAATATTTATCTGTAGTAAAATAATCTATGGGAATATGAAATAAAGAGGAGCTTTTATCGTTGACTATGAGTATATTAATTTCTTTAAACGAAAAAATTTCATCTTTGTAAGTAATGGATAATAAATCATCTCCAATATTATAAAATGTCTTTGACTTCTTTTTTATATTAAAAAGACCACTATTGGATATTTTTAATATAATATTTTTACTGTCAATATCTGTATCTATAAATTTTATATAAACTGTAGGTTTAAAAATAGACCCAATAAGAGAATTCATAATTTGAGGGTAAAATGATAATTATGCAAAAAAAAAATTATTTTATATTTTTTTAGCATAAACAATTTGTTGTTATACAAACAAAGTTTTAATTATATGTAAGGTATCTTGGAGTACTCGAAAATTTTGCATAACCTTTAATAACCTTATCAACGCTTTTTAAAAAATCATCTTCTGTAGCAATTTTTCTTCTATCTCGTATAGCAAACATTCCTGCTTCAGTACATACACTTCTTAATTCTGCTCCAGTGGCGTTATTACATAATCTAGCTATAAGTTCATATCTTATGTCTTTGTCTACACTCATTGTTTTAGCATGAATTTTTAAAATAGCAGTACGCCCTTCTAAATCAGGTAAAGAAAATTCAACCTTCCTATCTAACCTACCAGGTCTTAACAATGCAGGATCTAAAGTATCAGGTCTATTTGTAGCCATAAGTACTTTAATATTTCCTCGACTATCAAATCCATCTAATTGATTAATTAGTTCCAACATAGTCCTTTGAACCTCGTTATCACCACTGTCTTCAAATCTAGTTCCACCAAAAGCATCAACTTCATCAAAAAATATTATACAAGCTTTTCTTGTTTTGGCCATATCAAAGATTTCTCTAACCATTCTTGCACCTTCTCCAACATATTTTTGAACTAATTCTGAACCAATAACCCTTATAAAACAAGCATCTGTTCTATTTGCAACTGCCCTAGCTAATAAAGTTTTTCCTGTTCCAGGTGGACCGTAAAGTAAAACCCCTTTTGGTGGATCAATTCCTAAATTAATAAATCTTTCTGGTTCAAGTAAAGGCTTTTCTACTACTTCTCTTATTTTTTCAATTTCTTCTTTACAACCACCTATGTCATTGTAAGTAACATCAGGTCTCTCTTCAACCTGCATTAAAGTAACACTAGCATCAATTTTCCTTGGTAAAGGTTGTAAAACCTGATATTTAACCCTATCTACCCCCACACGCATTCCATCTTGTATACATGATACATCAACCTTTTTACCTTTTCCTACAACAAACTTAGCCATTTGTTTAATATTTATCATATACCTGGGTTCTTGATATCCTTCTATTATTTTACACACTCTAGCTACTTGTAAACTTTGTTCGCTTTGAGATCTTTGACTATCTGATTTTAAATTCCATGCACTTGGAGGAGCAAGCCCTGTTTCTACTTCTCTTGTTCCCAATTTTAAAGAAATACTGTCGAAAGTGCTTTTAATCAAATTTTCAGTCTCATTGATTTTGTCAGCATAAAAATTTTTGCCATAGCTCAAAATGAGGCCTATTTCATTTTCCTGTAATGTCATTGGGGTATAAAAAAGAATATTTTGTATATTTTTTATTTACAATACCATTTATTGTCTTTTAAAATAAATAGTTTATCTTCTTCTTGATACAAATCTTCCACATTTTTTATTTTTAAATAAGTTTTAATTTTTAAATTGTAAATTCCTTTACTATCTACTAGAAAATATTTATATCCAAATTTGAAGGTGCTAATAGAAATACTTTGATTATTTATTTTAATACCGTCATTATAAATGATATATAAATCATTTTCAACAATATAAATGTACTTTACACCAAATTGAAAATTGTCTAATAAAACTCCATCTAAAAAAATTCTACCTTTTGTATCTAAAAATGCAAACTTGTTTTTTTTAACACTGAAAAGTCTAACGTCTTCGCTGACAACTTTATACTCTAGTGTGTCATATTTTGTTCTGTAAAGTTTATTATCTGAACATAAAATGTAAATGTATTCATTTGTATGTTCTTGAAATTTAATTGTCTCATCTATTCCTACAAATAATTTTATAAGTGAGAAATCAGCTTCATTAATTACACTAATTGTTGTGTTGCTATAAATTAAAAATACAAAATTATCTTTTTTTATTGAAAATTTAATTTTTCCTGGCAGTAAATTAAATTTTATAAATGGCAGAAAATTTTCACACAATTTAAAATTAAGTTTTTCTGTTTTAAACATACCCTTTAAAAATGAAATTTCTTATTTTTAATTATATAAATTTTATATTTAATTCTTGTTTTTTTAAGCCACTGTAGCTCAGTGGTAGAGCGTCAGTCTTGTAAACTGAAGGTCCTGAGTTCGATTCTCAGTCGTGGCATTTTTTTTACCCTTAAATGATCGTGCAATATATTTTTCTAGTTTCTGATATAAAAAATATTAAAAAAGGATCTTTGATTGCACAAGCATGTCATGGTTCTATTAAAGCAATACAAATGTACAGAGATGTACAAGATACAAAAGATTATTTAAATTCAGTTGATTCTATGACTTCCATTATTTTAAAAATAACTAGACAAGATGTCAAGGATATTTTACAAAATCTTGGATCTTTAGATTTAGTGCAATGGATTGAACAACCTGAAAATGTTGTTACATGTTTGGCTTTAAGACCTTATAAAAAAAGTGATTTAATATTTTATTTGCCTTTTATACAAAAATATAAATTATTTTAAATTTTATTTAGAAGATGCGGCAACTGAGGCAAAGTGAAGAAACTAATAAGAATAGCTTCAATAAATAAAATTTAATTTTAAATTTTATTTATATTCATCTTTTAACGAATAACTACTTTTGTGATCTTTTTTATCTACGTTACAAATATCATTGACTATTTCTTGTATAAAAGCTGTAGGTTGTCCTGTAAAATCAGCAAGATCACGCACAGTCCAACTTTCATATTTTTCAAAAGCATTAAAAATTATATTCATCACTTCACTTTTATCAAGACGTTCTCTTTTCTTATCAATAAGCATTTGTTTTCGTTTTCTAGCTAAGAAATCCATCTCCCTTAGATTTCCTAATTTTTCCATTCTAAAACCTTCCCCTAACGAATCGATGACTTCAGTCGAACTTTCAGTTTTAGAAGTCATACATTTTTTAAATTGTAAATATCTTTTATTGATAATTGGTGTCATTAATAATTCGCTTTCCACAGTTCCTTCAAAAAAAGACGCATCTTGTACACTAGAAATAACACACATGTCAGACAATTTTCTGTCTACCTGTTTTACATTGTAATCTAGAGGAATAGAAGAATCAATTTTATCAGAAACATGAAAAAATATTTCATTTTCATTATTAACAATTATTTCTCCTATTTCTATTTCTTTTTTAAAATTTAAAATGCAGTTACTAAGATATTTAGGTAGTTTTGTAATACTTATTTTTCTATTTTTATTTTTGTCAGTTATTTCCATACGAGTAAGAGGGTGAATACAAATAGAAAGAATATTACAAATACTGAGTATAATGTAAAACAGCTTATTTGAAGTTAATAGGAAATTACTACTGAAAGTTTGTTAATATTAAGCTTCTTAGTATTATGTATAAACAAATTTAAAAGAGCTCACATAAAGTTAATATTAATATAAAGATAAGGTGTCTAACTTTAGAGATATGATTTGACACTATGGTCGAATTAAAATAAACGTATTAAGATAATTTATCTTACTTGTAGAAGTGTTTTAAATAAAAAGAAATAAGTTTATTTTTTAATTCCAAAAATGAAAAAGCATCATTAAACTTTATTATTACAAAATTTTCATAAATTATGTTGTACAACAAGGAAGCATAATAATCACTGATAAATAG
Organism: Cotesia chilonis; assembly: GCA_018835575.1. Taxonomy (NCBI): domain Eukaryota; kingdom Metazoa; phylum Arthropoda; class Insecta; order Hymenoptera; family Braconidae; genus Cotesia; species Cotesia chilonis. Next base: position 245,813 of record RJVT01000133.1, read on the forward strand.
AGAGCATATAAGTAAATCGTGTACAATATATATCAATTTGTTAATATTGTCATCAATGCTCACTCAGCGTGTTGAGTCTTATAACAACAGGCTTAAGTTAGCACAAAATAAACATATTGTATAACTTTAAAGTAAACTTATGTACATGTCTGTTTATTACGATATGTTTTCAAGAATAAGCCAAAAAAATCCAACGGCTTTTTATAATAATTCGTAGTATTAAAAATCTAAAAGTAATAGCAATGATTTAATTAGCATGAAATTAGAGGCAGACAATGAGAAATTAAGTTATTAAATTTGCTTGTTGTGGAGTTTATAAAAAAGTTTTTTATATATGTTGGTATTTCAACATTAAAAAATCTTTGTATCTAAGCATTACAATTAATAGGAAAGTTATGACAAACTTATTTACAAAATTTGTCATAGCTAGCATCTTTACAAAATGCTATAACTTACATCAAGCAAGTGATTAATACAATTTATTATCCCCAATGTCAACAAACAAGATCGTCTTATTATCAAAAATAGAATTTTTAAATTCTGATACATATTCTATTTCAAAATTTAAATTAGTAAGTCTTCACAAGCTTTTTAAATCTTCAAAAGACGTAGATCTACTAGAAGGTATATTCAATAAACTAATAGATGTATTTATCGAGAAAAACAAATATATAAAATTAATTTGTATTAAGATATTTAAAGATATTTATTATAAAGTAAAAAGTGTAGATAACATAAAAATAGTAAGAATGTTTTACCAAAATGATCCAGAAATTATACAACTTGTATTAAAATTTATTAAAATATTTTATAGATTTTTTATAGGGGATGAAATAATATACTACTATTTAATAAAATGTAATAATAAGTACAGTAAAAAAGTATTATTAAAAATCAAAGAAAATGAAATTACTAAAATTAAAAAATATAATAAACTTGAAAATACATTTAAATATTTATATAATGGAAAAATTGATAAATTTTTGAAAGAGTGCAATTTAATTGTAAAACAAAATATTGATTATAAATTTAAGTGCATAATTTGTTGTTTTATAAACAAATTTGTGGATAATAAAAATGATAATTTTTCATTTGAGGTCACAAAGTTTGATGTTGATGAGTCACTAATTTGTAAAATAAATGGATATCATAAAGGAATATTGTATAAAAAACTAGAAAAGTGTTATAAAAATAGTTTAAAATAAATTAATTTATTTTTGACGTATTTCTAATATATTTCTTATTTTTAAGTTAATTAACAAAATTGATATTTTCTTTGCAATATTAAAAATATATCTCATATTTTAAATATTTTGAAGTTACTTATCCACATATTTAATAATAAGGACATTTTAAATTTATTTTGTAATATTTAAAATCTTTTCTTTGTAATATCTAATAATAAGAATATTTTTATTGTAAATTACTTAGGGTTCTACTTTTTATTAAATAATTAAAATAGACATTTTTTGTTAATTAAAAAATCAAGTCTTTAATCCTCGTAAATTATTAATTTAAATTTAATTCTTAAATTTTAACCCCATGAATAAACATGAAATCAATAGATGCATTGTAATTTCCATCCTTGTAATTTTTATTACGAGTATTAATTTCTTTTTTCAGATTTATTTGACAAGAAACTTATTTCTTGATAGTTAAAATAATTTCTGATATTTAGAATGAATAAAGGAGATTATTGTAAATTTCATAGATTGAATTATTAAGATTTTATTAAAGTAGAGGTTGAATTAGAAATATTGTATTTAACACTTTAAATAGAATCTAATATTATTGTAAATATAATTGTATTTAATACTGTAAATAAAGTTATTTAATATTACTATCTTAAATTAATTTATTTTATATATTTGTAAAATTAATATAATTGTATTTAATACTTTAATAGAATTATATTATATTTATTTACCATTAAATTTACAATTATATAAAATAAATTAATATCATTAAAATAAGTTTTTTTTAAATTTTATTTTTTAAATCTCCTTATGCATGAAACAAAATTTGATGAAAAAGATTTCAAAAATCAATTTTCAGAAATAAACAATTTACGAGTACATTTTCCAAAATATAGAGAAAAATACATTGAACAAGTAAGTAAATATATTATTAGAGCATTAGAAAATAAAAAATTATCTTGTAATATAAATTTAGAAGAAAGAAGTATTGAAATATTAACTAATAAAAAAACAAGAGATCCTTTTATTTTTGTTAAAGGGTGTGATTTTATTAGACTTGTTTCTAAAAATGTTGATGTTGAAACAGCCTCGAAGGTCTTAGAAGATGAATATGTTGGGGAAATTATAGACATAAGGAAACTTGTTAAAAGTGAAAAGGTTTTTGATAGAAGGAGGGATAGACTTATTGGTAAAAATAGTATGGTTTTAAAAGCTCTTAAAATGATTAGTAAGTGTTATATATTTATTACTGGTAAATATATAGGAGTTGTTGGATCTTATGATGGTTTAACTATTGTAAAACAAATAGCTACTGATTGCATAGCTAATAATTTACATCCTATTTATGAAATAAAGAAATTGATTGTTAAAAATAAATTAGAAGAAAACAATGAGCTGGCTGAAGAAGATTGGAAGAGACACATTCCTGAATATAAGAAAAAAAGTCAAAAGAAAAAAAAATAAATTATAAATTAAAATTTTAGTAGAATGTGTGTCTTATAAATTAAAATTTTAGTAGAATGTGTGTCTTATAAATTAAAATTTTAGTAGAATGTGTGTCTTATAAATTAAAATTTTAGTAGAATGTGTGTCTTATAAAAAAAAATAATACTTGTTACAAAAAAATGACTCATTGAATATTGTATTGCTTTTAACCTTTGTATTATTATCTATTGTAATGCTTTTTAGATTTGTATTATATTACAATAAATATCTTCATATTGTAAAATATTAGCAATTAATGTTTTGAATAAAACAAACATAAAAAGATCTTGATATATGTTTCAAGTAGGCCTTTAGTCTTATTGTACAACTAAAAGGAATAATCACTATATCATTTAGGAAATAAATGTAAAACAAATTTAAATTTTATCGAATGATTTTTTAATATACATACGTGGACATGAAAGATATTTGGGTTATCTAAAGCTAAAAAAAATAAATTACGTGATTTTTATATAAATATCTATAGCTCATTTAAAAATGATTTAAATATATCTATAGCTTATATAAAAAACTACCTAATAAAATTCTATTATATTAATTAACTTGCAAAAGATTATATTTCAATATAACACTAAACAATCAAAAAACTTTATTTTCATCTTCAGTGTCCAAATACTTAAAATAAATGCAAATAGAAAGATAAATTTCTATAAAAATTATATGTAGGTATAAAAAAAATATAAGTTTTGTATATTTCCCGAAAAAACGGGTTTTCACATATTTATTTCCTAGATAAACAAAATTGATAATGTAAGGATACAAAATAAACCTTTCATTGTAATTACTTGGCATTTTGTATTTCCTGATTTTTTTAACTGCTTCCCAATATGATAAATTATAGATCATGGAATATAATACTACATAATCTTCATTAATAGGATTAATATAAAATATAGAAAAGATCTTGCAAAATGACGACATACAAACATTACCAATCGTCTTGATTTTAGTAAAAAATCTAGTAAAGTAGTTTTCTCTAGTTCTAAAAATCAATATAACAATATTTACGGATATCTTTTTAGAAAGGTTTAAAATCATAATGAAATTCATAAATACAAATACAAGCATTTTAAATCCTTTATAATTTACATTTAAAACCAGTTCAAGTGATGTAACACTAAATAATAATCCAAAAACATAATATAAACAATAACCTACTAATATCATTAAATTATCACTAATAACTTTACAAGCTCTAATATCATTACCAATAGAATGCTTGTAGAAATATAAAGGAATTAAAATTACAAGGAACAAAAAATTATAATACGATATAAAAAATGTAATCAGGTAAATAATTGTAAGAAAAAGAGTTTTGAAATTAAAATATAAAAAACACATCATTGATATTCCTATACCGCCAATTAATAAAAATAAAAATATATCATAACAAAGATCATTTTTATGAATTGCTTTATATAAACTAAAACTTAATTTTTTCTTATTATCTTTATATAAGTAATATCCTATAAGACTTTCGAGGATAATCGATGTGAAATCAAAAATTTGATATATATTTAAATTCATTAAAAACAAAATAAAAAATTTTATAAAAAAAACAAAAAAGAACTTTCAAACAATTTGTTTGTTTGAAAAAATATAAATTTAAAAAATTCTGCATAAATGTATAAATTTTATAAAAAATACCCTATTATGACAAAAACGGTTGAAGAAACATATCAAAAAAAAACACCTTTGGAGCATATTTTATTAAGACCAGATACTTATATAGGATCAGTAGAAAAAGAAAATCAAAATATGTATGTATGGGATGAGGTGGAAAAAAAAATAAAAAATAAGAATATTAGTTTTGTGCCGGGATTGTACAAAATTTTTGATGAAATAATTGTCAATGCAGCGGATAATAAAATTAGAGATCCTACTATGAAAACAATCAAGGTTAATATTGATGTTTTAGAAAATACTATTTCTGTATTTAATGATGGCAAAGGAGTTCCTATAAAAATTCACTCTACAGAAAAAGTGTATGTTCCTGAATTAATTTTTGGTCAGCTTTTAACCTCTTCAAATTACAACGATAAAGAGAAAAAAGTGACTGGAGGTAGAAATGGGTATGGTGCAAAATTATGCAATATATTCTCTACTGAATTTATTGTAGAAACAGTAGATAATGAAGTAGGCAAAATTTATAAACAAGTATATAAAAACAATATGTCAGTTACGGGTAAACCAGAAATAAAAAATTATAAGAAAAGTGATTTTACTAAAATAACTTTTAAACCAGATTTAAATAGGTTTGGGATGACAAATCTTGATGATGATATTGTTTCTTTGTTGAAAAAAAGAGTTTACGATTTATCTGGAATTGTTAAAAATGTTAAAGTATTTCTTAATGAAGAAAAAATAGAAATTAAAAATTTTAGAGATTATGTGAAATTATATCTCCATGAGGAAACGACAGTTATACATGAAATTATAAATCCAAGATGGGAATTGGCTTTTACAACAAGTGAAGAACAATTTCAACAAGTTTCTTTTGTAAATAGCATTTCTACATCTAAAGGGGGCACACATGTCAATCATGTCGTAGATCAACTTACAGATCCAATAATCGAGGCACTAAAAAAAAAGAAACTAAACAACGTTAAACCATTCCAGGTAAAATCATCTATGTTTTTGTTTATAAATTCTTTAATAGATAATCCTGCATTCGATTCGCAGACAAAAGAAAATCTTACTTTAAGAGTAAGTGCATTTGGTTCAAAATGTGAACCGCTTAAAGATTTTATTGATAAAGTATTGAAAAATACGGATGTAGTATCAAGAATTGCTGATTTTGTTAAAGCAAAAGAAGAGGCTGCCTTGAAAAAAACAGATGGTAAAAAAAAAGGGAAAATTACAATGCAAAAACTTGAAGATGCCAAATGGGCAGGAACAGCCAAATCCGATCAATGTACTTTATACCTCACAGAAGGAGAATCTGCAAAAACAATGGTCATGTCTGGAAGATCTGTGGTAGGTACTGAGATTTTAGGATGTTATCCTTTAAAAGGTAAAATTTTAAATGTGAGAGAGGCAAATAGTAAACAAATAATTGATAATGAAGAAATCAAGGCAATTAAACAAATTTTAGGATTACAGCATAAAAAAGAATACACTGATACAAGCAGTCTTAGATATGGACACTTAATGATAATGACGGATCAAGATCATGATGGAAGTCATATAAAAGGCCTTTTAATTAATTTCTTGGATCATTCGTATCCCTCTTTACTCAAAATCCCTGGATTTTTACAAGAATTTATTACGCCAATTGTAAAAGGAAAAAATTCTCGAGGAGATGTAGTAGATTTTTTTACTTTACCTGAATTTTTTGAATTTAAAGAATCTCATCCAGAGTACACATATAAATATTATAAAGGTTTAGGTACATCAACACCTAAAGATGCTTTAAGTTATTTTTCTAATTTACCAAAACATATTAAGAATTTTGCTCCTATTACTAATGAAGATAGGGATCTGATAGATTTGGCATTTAATAAGAAAAAAGCAGACAACAGAAAAACATGGTTACTTGGTCTTGAACAAGGTACTTTTTTAGACCAAAGACCAAATAATATTTCTATTTCTGACTTTATAAATAAGGAATTAATTTTATTTTCTATGGCAGACAATATAAGATCAATTCCTAGTGTAGTCGATGGATTTAAACCTGGACAAAGAAAAATAATGTTCATTTGTTTTGAAAAAAATCTTGTAAAAGAAGTTAAAGTTGCTTCTCTTACGGGTTATGTAATGTCAGATTCTGGATATCATCATGGGGAGGCCTCTATTAATTCTACAATTATCGGACTTGCACAAGATTTTGTTGGTTCTAATAACATAAATTTACTTGTACCTGAAGGACAATTTGGTTCAAGACTGAAAGGTGGTAAAGATCATGCCGCTTGCCGTTATATTTTTACATTTTTAAATCCTCTAACTAGATTAATTTTCCATAAATCGGATGATATGATTCTAAAATATTTAGATGAAGAAAATAAATCCATAGAACCTGAATGGTATATTCCTATTATTCCAATGGTCTTAGTAAATGGGGCTGATGGAATAGGTACAGGATGGTCTACTAATATTCCTAATTATAATCCTTTGGATATTGTTAATAACATTAAAAAGTTATTAAAAGATGAACCAATGACTGAAATGATTCCCTATTATAAAAACTTTATAGGATCAATTACAAAGATATCTCCCGGTAGATATCAAGTAGATGGAGTTTGGGATGAAGTAGACGATGATTTCTTAATAACCGAACTTCCTGTTGGTACATGGACTTCGAATTATAAAACTTACTTAGATGAGTTAAGACAATCCGATATAATTGATGAGTGCGACGATTGCAATACTGATAAGACAATTAATATAAGAGTAAGATTTAAAAAAAAACCTAAAAATATGAAATTAACAACTACAATTTCTACAAACAACATGATGTGTTTTGATCCAAATCATAAGATTAAGAAATATGAAACCCCAGAAGACATCATAAAAGAGTTTTATTACGTAAGATTGACTTTTTATTTAAAAAGAAAGGAAAAGTTACTAGAAATTTTAAAAGAAAATATGTTAAAAAATGAAAATAAAGTTAGATTTATTAAAGAAGTTGTCTCAGATCAATTAATAATTAATAAAAGAAAAAGAGCTGATATTATTAGAGAATTAGAAATCAAGAAGTATTATTCATTTGATAATTTTAATTATCTTTTATCTATGGAAATTTGTAGTTTAACAGAAGAGAGAATTGATAAATTAAATAAAGAATATAAGGAGAGCAAAGAAACATACGAAAGTTTATTAAAAAAGACACCTAAAGATTTATGGAATGCAGATTTAGATGCCTTCGTGGAGGCTTATAAAAAAATAATCGAAAAAGAGGAAGATGAATATAATTCATTGAGACAAGGAAATATTAAAAGTAAGTTAAAGAAAAAAAGAACTAAAACTGTTAAAGTTACGGAAAATAAAATTAAAATAACAAAAACTACAAAAAACACAAAGACTGTAAAAAGAAATATAGTAAATGAAAAAGTAGTAGCTACAAAAAAAACAAAAGTAAATAAAAAAATAATTAGTACCCCATCAAGTAAGAAAACAGTTTTTGAAGATACTGATTCTAACGAGACCAACAAATCTAATGTATGGGAGAAATATTAAATTATTTAAGATACTTTAATTTTACAAGTTTTTAGGTATTATGATTGTAAAATATTATGTATTTATTTTTTAAGTACTATGATTGTAAAATATTATATATCTATTTTTTAAGTACTATAACTTTATATTTTTGTTGTTTATACATAGTTTTATATTTTACTTTATCATAAAACTAATATAACTTTATATTTTTGTTGTTTATACATAGTTTTATTATTTTACTTTATCATAAACTAATATAACTTTATATTTTTGTTTATACATAGTTTTTACTTTAATAATAAAATTAATATAATTTTAAAATCTATATTTTTTAATATTATTTCTTTATGCAATATTAATTTTTTTGACCCTTTATTTATGCATAAAAAATATTTTTTATATTTATATAAGCATAAACATTTAGCACCAAGAACAATTTCTAAAGGTATATTTCAAACATTTAACAATATTAATGTTAATGATATTTATACTAAATTTATATTTTATATATTCTTTGTTGATATTTGTGGAACTTTAGAATGTCCTCAAATATTAAGAAAATTATATAAATTTGAAAAAATTATCACGTGCATAAAAAACAATTTTTTTTCTAAATCCTCATACCTCGCAGATATCAAAGATTTACCTATTTATAAAATGCAAATGGAAAAGAATAATGAATTCACACAAGAGGAGTTGTACAATATTTTTGTATTTCTTCTTAACATGGAATTGAGTATTCATAATTTATATTTAGTTGACAAAATGTTAATTAATACAATAATTAGTAACATGAACAATGATTGTAAATACAAGATATTAAATATGAAATATAAAATATCCCCTCTTTTATGTCTTTTACTTGTAAATATAGAAGATGAGGATATTGTCATACTCAAATATAAAGATATATATTACTTTTTGAATGTTTTACATTTAGAATTTAGAAATGCCTTATATTTCCTAAATAGTAAAAATATAAATTACAAAAAATTAGAAAAAAGAATTTTATATTCAAAATACAAAATAATAAATGAATATCATAAAATATTAATTAATTTCTATCCTGAAATAATTTATAATTGTAAGGTAAATATCCATAGAACAGAATATCTTAATAATCCTTTAAACATACCTTTAGACTATAAAATACTTAGAGGGTACATTTTTTGTATTCCTTATTTTTTGAAAATTACAAATATAAATCTTAATAATTCTAATTTTGATATTTTATTTAGGACTATTTATATTGAAAAGATATTTAAAAATGGATTAAATAAAAGATGGTGTAAATTAATACACATTATTATTTTAGATAATTTAAATATAATACATGTTTTATTAAAAAGGACATTTGATGCAAAAAATATTAAGTTATTAGTAAAATTTGTACCATCCTTTCATTTGGCATTTGATCAAAGTTTAAAATTGTTTAGAGAGACAAAAAAAGATTTTTATAAAACTATTTTAGAATGTTTAATCTGCAGATATCCTTTGCAAGAATATTTTAGAAAACTATTGCCTATTAAAGAACACTTTAACAAAAAATATAAAAAATATTTTGAAGGGCTAAATGATACTTTACAATATTTAAATTAAATAGAAAATTAAGCTTTTTATTTTTTAACTACAATCTTATAAATATTTTCTACATTAAAAGTGAAGACAATAGTGTTCTTTCTTTTTTAAATTAGATTTATTTACAAAAATAAACATTATTTTAAAAAAGTTAACATACCTTTTTTAATTTAATATTTTACATAGTTTTAGCTAAAATCCTTCTAAGGATTATTTTGTTTATAATTTGTTTAATATACTTTGTTTGAAGTAAAATACCCCTTTATGGATTTATTAGGTTATGTTTTAACTTTGGACCTGTTAATTTTATTCAGTTATTGTTTGCCAACTCAGAAACTTCATAATCTTGATTTAATGGATGTTTTGGTAGCTCTTAAAATATTTTGTTTCAACTTTGCAGAATTATCTCTCTATCTTATGATGGTGTTCGGAGTGCTACCTATAGCAGTAGCTTGTATAATTTTAATATCTTTCAAAATGTATACTCATGATTTTATAAAACCCATTCAAAGATCTTATCTTATAGCTGCTATTTACTACATATCGAGTATTCTTATTAATTTGTATTTTACTGATTTCTTTTTTAATATTATGAAACAAATATTTTTTTATAACAAGGTGCATGATCCTGCTGTTCTATATACACAAAATGTTTGTAATAGATTTATAACGGTTATCCTTAATGTTATTTTTTTTATAACATCTTTTTTGATGCTTGAAATACAAATAGCTTTTAATCTTAATTCTATTTCATTAAGAAATTATCAAATTCTCAAAAAAAATCAAGTATGTTTACTAATCACGTCACTAGTCCTTTGTTATTATGTATGTCTTTATGTTAAGTTTATTAGTTCTGTTTTTTTATATTTTAATTCTTTTTATATTCCGCTTTTGCTTCTCAATAATTCTTTTTTATCTGTTACTTTGATTAGTATTCTATTCTACCATGTATATTTGTACTACGTAAATACTTACATATTGACGCATTCAAGAATGTATAGAGAAATCATTGAATAATATTTTAAAACAACTTTGAAACACATCTTATAGTTTTAAATAACAATAAATAATATGATAAAATATCTCATGCAATACAATTTTGATTATCCATTATTTTTCCAATCAACTCCTAGTCTTATTATCTCACTACTGGGTTTGCTTGTCACAGGGACAGCTTTTACAACAATCTATAGAAAATAAAATAATGCAAAAATATCCATTTTTACTCCAATCAAATTGTATGTTAAGTTTTAAAGGCAACATAGAATTACTTTATGCCTTGTATTTATCATCAATGAGAGAAAATGGTTATATTTCTTATCAAAAATATCTCAGGTATACAATTGACAATGGCTATCTTGTTCTATTACAATCTATTACAATAGGAGTGACTATTGGAATTATAGGAATATCTAAAGTAATATTATCAGGAATATTTAATGTCAAAAATATTTTTAAATGTTTTTGTAACTTCTTTAGTGACTTGTACAGTCTCCACTCTCGTTTTTATTGTCTTTTTATTTTTAACTATAGAATTATCTAAATTTTTAAATATTAATCCTGATAATGTTATACTTCCCACTGTGTCTTCTATATCAGATTATTTAAGTATCAGGTTATTAATTACATTTACAAAATATTTTGAATTTACTTCTCGAATTTTTCAAATTCTTCTTATTTTTATCTGTTTATGCTTAATTCCTGTTTGTTTATTTTTAATATGCTTAAGCAAAAAAAGAATGCCTATCCAATCTATGGAGGTTTTATTTATTACGTATTTATTAAGTACATTGGGAGGGTACTTATTAGATAATATGTCATCAAAGTATTCATTTATGGCTTCAACCTTTCCTGTGTATTCTGGGTTGGCTGTTACTATATCATTTATTTATCTACATAAAATTTTTAGTTCTATAAATAACAATACAGAACATAATGCAAAAAAATCTTTTTTTACTTTAATATGTACTTCTTTTGCAATGATAGTGTTTTATATTTTCATTTCTTCTTTTTTAGAATCGAAAAAATCTTATTTTTTTTATGGCCTCTTTTTATGCTTTTTTATTTTTCAAGTTTTTATACTTTTAAAATTTATAGAACGTCTTGCTTTGTTTTTACAAGCTTATGATGGGGACATAGGCACTATATCTATACCTATAATAACAGCATTGGGTGATCTGATTAGTACTATTTTACTTATTTTTATAGCATTAATTGTAAGGCTTTAAGAATTATGACTCATTTTTAATACAATAAATATCATTATAGCAAATGAAATAAAAATCTAATATAGTTAAAAAATAAGATTTATTTTAGACCCTAGTATTATGAAAATATAAACAAGTAATTTGTAAGTCTTAATATTTTTAAACTAAATCATGTATACCTTTGTAGGTTGTATTTGTTTATAAGTATTTTATTATAAAGCTCAAAACTAGTATTATTTTGACTAAATTAATTCTGACGTAAGTATTACGAAAAAGTATTTTAATTGTAATATGATATTAATAATTGTTATAATTACTTAATAGACTTGCGTTATATAAAATTAAATTTTTATATCAATATTTAAGATACATTTGTAAAATTAAAACATATTTTTGGAGACTAATCACGATTAATATTATTTAGACAATATTTATTAATGAAAATAAAAAATCAAATATTTTGATACATATACTTGTCAATTGTATATCAATTATATTTAAATATATCAGTCAATCAATATACACAACTTAAAGATCAAATATAAGTAAAACTAAAAGATCAATTATATATATACAACTAGAAGATTAATATATTTGAAAAGATTCATTGTAGTTACATAACAAAGTAAATTTAAAAAATATTCATAAATCAAATAATTATCTACAAAAAATATAATTTTATTATCATTTAAAATCTAAATTCCTTATTTGAAATATTAGACGCATAAAAAGTCCTCATTAAAAAAATGAAGGCTCGTATTGATCATCT
>RJVT01000134.1:0-36187 GCA_018835575.1 Cotesia chilonis
TTTTTTAAGAAAGTTTCATTACTAAATTATCATATAATTGATATTAATAATTATTCTGAAAACTATACCAGAAATAATAAAATTCTTATCGATGCTCGTCAGAAACTAGGCCACATCGGGTGTCAGAAATTATAATTCGAAAAAGACAAATACATTAGAAAAAGGTTCCTTGAACAGAAGTTTTCTAAACATTTATTGAATTAATTAACGTAATTACATCATTTGAAAAACTTACATGATCTCATTAAAAACATTTTAATCTAGTTGATAAAATCATTGGACTTTTTTTTTTATTTGAGTTTTAATACAACTATTTCAACTCAATCTCAACTGTCACACTCAAAGTCAGAAACTGGGCCCTTTATTTGGTTGAATATTATTTATTAAAAAATTTTTAACCAAACACCAGCTGTTGATCACTATGAATAAAAGAATATTTTTTCCCAAACTATTCGATAAAATTTTGAATTTTATAGTTGTTGAAAAAATGAAATCTACATCGTATCAATCTAAAAAAAAATTAAAAAGGATGTTATGTCCGAAATAATAATAAGTAAATTTTTGTATAGCGTAGTTCCGAGAGATAAAGAGGCTCGAACACAACACGTTGATTTTTCCTTACAGAAATCTGCTAGGATTTTATATTTTTGTGAATTCGCGAACACAACCCGGATGGGCTCTTGAATTGCCGACAGAAAAGATGATGTAAATTTAGGATATCGGTTGAAGGGAATTTGACACTTACACTAATATAAAATAAAACAATCAATAATTCGGGTTTTCACTGTTATATTGTACTTAATACACAATTTCACTTAGTTCTAGTTAACAAAATAAAGAGTTCGGAACCGGAGTAGCGACTCCGGCAAACAATCACTATGTTCGCCGTTAAAATGTAAATTATAAATTTTGGTAAGGAACCGTATCACTCAATACAACGGGGCTCTTGATACAAGCTCAAGGGCGCTCTAACGCGTAAGGAGAAAATACAAATTTAGGAAATCAAAATGAGGATAATTAGGAAGAAAATTATAATTAAAGCCGATACGTGTCGAGGTATCGGACCCACTCGGGTTCGACAAGAATAACTGCTTCTTGCTTCAACAATAATTTGAACTGAACGCCTATTCGTTGTTACGCAGGGTTTTTAAAAACTTGGTAAATCGCGACTCCGGAAGGGAGTCCGATTTTCCGATTGGTCGGGAAGGTAAATATTTTAGTAAGACGTGGTGGCGTCTAAACCGCGTAGCGTCTGTAATGAGTGAAGCGGTTCCAAATTTTGCAAGCACTGCACTTTGCAGCGCGAAAAAGGAGACCCTAGCTTATATCATGCAACGCCGGATATAACAGCATCCCCCCCCAAAGGAAGGGTGACGTTTGCGGTGCCCTTACTTTGAAAGTCCGGGTGTCCTGTTTTCGGTGCAAAGTTTGGGCTTGTTCCTTTTTTTTTTTTTTTTTTTTTTTGTTTTTATTTAACTGACATGCTGATAATTATTATAACTTATAATGTTTAACATACAAAATCAATTGAAAAATGAAAAGTTTTATAGGCAATGATTTTAAAAGAAAATGTATACAGGATTAAGCCGAAAATTTATATCTTTTACAACTGGAAGAGAGAAAGAAAAAAAAGAAAATGTTGGAATATAATTTAATATTTTTTTTTTCTGTCTTTGTTACTCTCATTGATGAAAATTTTAGTGTCTTAAAAGAAGTTGAAGTTTATTTTACTGAGATTTATCTCGCATTCCAGCGTGTTATGTTACACTTCAACCGACTAATTCTCTACGTCATTATATGTGAGTGTTTAGTCATATTAGTGCAGTGCAACAGTTCGTTGTGAATACCATTTTTTTGTCGTTTCGAAAAGAGAATTTTATTTATTTAATCAATTATTTGATTCATTTTGGTAAGTAATTATAATTTTTTTTTTTTTTATTTAATTTTTAATTATGCCAAAAAAAATTTTCCAATTTATCAAAAAAAAAATAATTCGGAATCTGTTTAACTTCATTATGATTTGAAATTTGTTCGGTTGTAATTCAGTAATTAGTTATCTTATTTGTCTTATTATTTACTTAAATTTAATTTTTATTTTAGTTAATAAAAGAAAATTAAATTTTATTAATTTTATTTTCTAAATCTCTTAATTCTAAGATTTTAATTTTATGTTTATTTAATTTTATTAATTTAAATTTTATGAATTTTGATTTAAATTTAATTAATTAAATTTGAAATTCAATATAATACTTAATTTTTATAAATTTAATTTCGAATTTTACCTTTATTTTAAAATTTGAAATTTTAATTTAATTTTTATTTTGTAAAATTCTGTTTTGAAGTTTAATTTAATTTTTACGTTCTCAAATTTAATTTTAATGTTACATTTATTAAAAAAAAAATTTTTTTTTTTTTTTTTTTTTTTTGAAATTTATTTTAATTTTTAATTTTCATGAATTTAATTTTGAATTTTACATTTATTTTAAATTTTGAAATTTTAAAAATTTTTTTTTTTTTTTTTTTTTTTTTTTGTATATTTTTTTGTACGAAAAGATTTTACTTTCCTTTCTTGTATTTTCGAAGTTTTATTCATTTCAAATGTTTGTAGGTCCATCATGTTTGTTACGGCATCTGATCCCATAGGTCATTTTTTGGAGGGTCGTGCTGATTCCCTGTGGTTCTGCGCCGTCGTTCCTATTGGTCATCCAGAGAATGTTTTCGGGCGAAAGGTTAAGACCTTTTTCGAGGTATGGTCAAATTTTATTATTATCATTTTTTTTTTTTTTTTTTTTTTTGATGGTATATTAATTTTTTTTTTTTTTTATTTAACTTTTTAGTTTATGATGACCGGTGTTGGAGAGGAGTTCGATTACGCGGTCAGCCTTATCCCCTTGAGGCTGGCGTTGATCTTGTTCCCCATCCGTGATCGGGTGATCGTTCGGATTGCGTTGCGTGAACGCAACGCACATATGCAGGAGTCCAGGAAGGTGCAGTTTCGTCTCGGCCATCTTTTTGGCCGCGCTCGGGGATGCGGAGATTTATCTGCAGTTTCCGGATACGATCTTCGATGTCTGTTTGCGGTGGAGGATTGACCTTTTTGTGGTTGTTTCTATTGAGTTGTTGAGCATTTCGAAATAAGTTGTTAGCAATATTCATGCCTCAATAAACTAGCAGAACCTTATTTCTCGACTATTTCATTTTTATATTTTTTTTTTTTTTTTTTTTTTTTTTTTTTTTTTTTTATTCATAGTTCAGTAGTCGGACACCTGGTCGAGGGGCTGGTGTTGGACCCACTTCCGAGGTTTGAGTTTCTTTTGTTACAGCACGTTCTTTGGTGTCAGCAGTCTCGGTTTCAGTTGACACGTTTTTTGGATTTGTGTTTTCCATTTCCGGGGAATTTTCTTCTTCCATTTCGAATGCTCATTGTTTTGCGGGGTGATCTTCGATGTTGGTTTTATTTTTCTATGGTGACATGGGCGGTGTTTCCATAATATTTTGAAACAGCTGATCCGGTAACGGTACCCTACAAGTGCACTGGCAAATAGCAAAATAGAGACGATAGCTCCTGTGTTTATCAAGGTTATGTATCGATGCTGAGATTCTTCCTGGTGATGCAGACCAACGTTGATTAGTCTATTCCGTGCGCCTTCGAGACTGTCTCCCCAAGGTGAGTGGAGCGTATTTTCGTCCATCGGTTCCAATGCGATTTTCGTTAACGGATGTGGAGGTTCTGGTTTTTCACTTAAATTGCTGGCTAGTTGGCTTATGTTGAACATAGGAAAGGGGAAATTTTCTGTTGGTTTTGCGTCTTTTTCCGTGCTCTTGATGGTGAAACGCTCGTTTCCGAGCGTACATCCTGGACTGATTAAAAACGTCCCCGTTCCGTTCAGTCGTTTTTCCAGATGAATAGAAAAATCGCACGTGAGGGTGAAGGTTTCCGTTTTACATAAGGAGTAGGCCCATATGTTGGGCTGATGTAGTTTAATAATGGTCGTCGAGCATTTCGGGAATACTCTGACGTCGCAGGTGTTTGGTGCTACCAGGCCGGGCTGTAAGTACAGCAACAACTCGCATTCTTCACTTTTATTCACCTTTTGGAATGGTTCGTTAGGTTCGCAGGCGAGGTCGGTTCCTATTTTTCGACAGTTTTCGATGTCTTCTTTGTCTGCCAGATAGTATTGATCCTTTAGCGCGTCAATTGCTAGGTACTGCTTTTGTGGTCGGATGGCCATGCTTCTTGTTACTCCACCGATGATTTGGGGTATGGGCATAGGTTCCATTTGCAGGATTTTGAAGGTTGTTGGATTAAACAGAGGTAGAGTGATGATTATTAAAAATTTTTCCCCTATTTTCCCGGTTTTTATTTCTGCCACTGCGTTCAGTGCATGCACGTTTGTGAGTTCTACTGGTTGTGGTGGGTTTAGCTCCGGGTATTGTTTGCAGATGTCCCTTATTGCCGTGGCCAGTTGTTCTGGTGACAAAACTCCTCCGGGTATATTACCCTTTTGTGTTTCTTCAATCGCGACGGCGGCTTCTTGAAGGTAGCGGATTAAGCTTTCCATATGTTGTTCATGTTCTTGACTTACTTGTATGAGGTTTATTCGAAAATTGAGTTTTTCCTCTTCATGTTGTATTTGTGGCCAGTACGTATTCAATTGCCCCACTAAGGAGTACACTCGGTGTCGAGTGTCGTTTTCGTCGGAGAGTATTTGGTTAATTTTTGATTTTATGACGTGTGTCGAATTGTTTATTAGGGCTGTAATTTCCCTTTGGTCATTGTATAGTCTGTCTATTTCTTTAGAAAAATGTTCGAAATCATCGTAGTCCATGACACCGAATGCCTTACGGGCAATTTTTCCTACAAAACCGAACCAAGGTGTTCTTCGAGTACGGATGTCTGCTTCTGTAATAGGTTGAGTTTCAGAGAGTAGTTGTTGTAGCCGACTGACTAGATTTTGTCTGTCTCTTTCTAATGACTGAAGACTCTCTGACCTGAGAAGCAGTGCACATTCCCTTTTTGTGAAAAATGAGAGGCATTTTTGCGTGGAGTCAAGATCCGAAGATGGTATAATTGAATGCCAAGGTTGAATGTGGATCAGTCCGCCGATGTCTATTGTCGAAATTATCCTCCATTTCCTTTCGGTGATATGGACATTGGTGATCTCATTGAAAATGATCCCAGGGTTTTCCTTCGAAGGCCATAGGTATAGACCTTCGGATGTTAAGTTGACGTACCTTGGGCACAGTATGTATAGGAAGATTTTGATCCACATTTTGTTTCCGATGTAGGTCGAGTCTCGGCTAGGAACTACAACAGAAGAAGAGTTATTAATCAATTGCTATTTTTAATTTGCTTGGATGTTTAATGACCCTTTTTCCGTTCGGGAGTTCTAACACTAGGCACCCTTTTTCGGTGGTGTCAATTATTTCGTAGGGTCCACGGTAATAACCGTCTAGCTTGTTTTTTCGGGTCTCATTCAGGGCGTAAGCGAAGTCTCCTACTTGGAAATCTACTGGGTTCAATTTTTCATCGAAGCGTTGTTTCGATCGACGTTTTGCTTCAACCAAGGAGTCTCGAGCGATTCCTCTAGTTATGCTCATGCGATTCATCAGGTCCACCAGGTAACCTGGGTACGTTTCGATCCTTTCGTAATCAGGAAATTCAGTAGGAGCTCGAGCTTTCTTGCCGAACACCAATTCGTATGGAGTGAATTTTGTACCCGAATGTACCGATGTATTGTAATTGAACATCGCCATGGGTAGATATTCATCCCAATCCGAGAAGGATTCTATGAAGACTCGTAGATATTCCACCAGAGTCTGATGACTCCTCTCAAGGGAACCATTTGCTTGAGGGTAGTAACCAGAGGTCGTTACTCTTTTGATTTTCAAGATTTCTGCCATTTTTGCCAACAGTTTGCTAGTGAAAGAGGTTCCTCTGTCAGACAAAATGGTTCTTGGACATCCGTAGAGACAGATATATTGGCTTATCAAGGCATCTGCTATGGTTTGGGTTCGGATGTCAGGTACTGCAATTGCTGCACAATGTTTTGTGAAGTTGTCCTGTATGGTAAGGATGTGAACATTTCCTCTGGGAGTCATTGGGAGAGGTCCCACAGTGTCAATCGAGATCTTATCGAAAGCATCATACGGCGTATCCGTGATGACCATGGGTTGTTTAGTTTTTATACGAGTCAGCTTCTTTTCCTGGCAGATATCGCAGCGTCTGATATACTGATAAATTTGTTCCTTCATGCCGGGCCAATAAAATTTTTCCCGGATTCTCCAGTAAGTTTTGAGGACTCCTTTGTGTCCTCCTATAAGACTGCTGTGATTTTCTTTGATGATGTTAGGACGGTCTTCTTCAGCTGGTAAAGAGATCTCTCCGTCGCAAAGGGTGATGGTGATAGGACAATCGTGTAGCTCTCCCAGGAGTGAAGCCCGTAAGTTGATATTTTCGGGCGCATCCCCTTTTTCGGCCATTCTCAATGTCCGCACATCATATCGAGCCAATGCTTTGCGGAAACTCTGTAATCCGAGTTTCACGTTATCTGGAGAACTTACTTCCAAGTGATAATTTTTAACAAAAACGGAGAAAATACAGTATTTCCCTACTCGGGTGACGAGGACGTCTCCGATGCGGGGCTTACCCGATTTGAGGTCTTCTGGACTAATAAATTTGAGGTCTCGTAGTAATTTTGCAGTTGGGGTTACTATCTCACAATTTGTTGGTAGAAAGTGTGCAAGGTGGTCACGGGAATACGTCAAACCGTCTCGGCTTGTTAGGAGTTGGATGGTTTGAACGTCTTCTTCTGGAGTCGGCTCTTCGGATTCATTAGAGTCAGGTGGTCTTGTTTGAATTGTTTGGATTGAATTTGGCAACTCTTCCTCAGAGAGGCTGCCTACAATTTCCACGTGTTTCGTCGGGTCGATCACGGCTTCTGGTGGTATTTCTTCCATCCCGTCTGATGAAAAATTTACAGCAGTGTCTGCCGTATTTTCTGGGGCGGGCAGAAGCTGATTTTGTAGATTCAGTGGCTGAGAGACTATAGTTTGGTCAGATTCTTCCGAGGAGGACTTCGTTTCAGCAGCTATGATTGAGAGAGGTTCCGAGAAGGTTACTCGTTTCGAGGAGGTATCTCTTTCAGTTGATGGCGAGTTGAAGTCTAGGACTCGGCTCGAACTAGCAGCTGGGAAGTCTTCAGGTTGTAATGTTGGAAGAGTTGAAACTCGAACTTTATCACGAGCGATTATGGATGGGTCTGAGGAAGCTCGGAAGGGCGTTGACCCCTGGTGTAGGCTGCTATCGACTACGCTGCGAGTGAGAGGGTCCCAAGCAATCCCTTGTGCATTGAAATTGTCAATCATAGTACGAACCAACGTGGGGGTTTCCGGGGCGAGCACGACATCTTCAGTATTATGGTTGTCGCTCGATTCAGGTGATGGGCTGAAGGTTCTGGGCACCACGACTGTTTTGTCAAGGGTTGGGGTAGTCGCTGTATCGATTAGGTCTTTCAGCGAATCAGGATTGATTCTTATTGTCGAGTCATCCGATTCACTGATGCAACTGGTGCTTTCTCTGTACTCGTTAGCCTCCTCTGATAGGAATTCGTTGACAACTTCGTCGGTATTTGACTCGGACGCATCTGGTTCTTTTTCTTTTTCAGATTCTATTCCATCTTCAGCCGGCCGGCATATGTCAGTGGAGCGTTTTACTTCTCGAACTACGTCTGTATTATGGGGAAGTAACGATAGTTTCTTCCACCTTTCATCCAGTTCGTAGCCAGGAAGCCCGCCCTTTTGATTTGCCCATTCTTCGAACTTCTTGATGGATTGGTTTACACTTGCAGCGAACTGGGTTGTTGACTTACGACTTATGCCGGGAACTAAAGGTGCTTTATCTTTTATTATTTCGCCGGGTCGTCGTTGCTTTTCCACGTCCTCGTCTCCTTCATCTCCTGAATCGATATAAGTTGCAGGCCGAAGCTCTCGCACTGGGTCTCTCACAGTGGAGGTCATTCCTCCCCCCCCTCTAGTGGTTCGAAAACATCATCGGTGCCCAGTTCGTCGACAGGTCTCGAGATTCATCGTCGTCGCTGCTGGATTTGGGTTCTCGATAATTGATCGGTGTTTTATGTGATCCACGACGGAGTTCGGAGCGAAGGCGTGATGCGATCGTGGTTCGGACCTCTGGAGCGCTTGGAAGTTTAGGCCGCTTTGCCGGCCCAGGAGGACGGCCACGACCACGTTTTTGTACAGCAGAGGACGTTTTATCTACTCCGGTAGCAGGTAATAATGCCACTTGAGGAAGTTCGTATTTGGCTTGGTTTGTCTCTGAGAATGATGTTTCTTGTACAGCTTCCGTCGGCATTGGATCAGCTGTTTCGCGTTCTCGGCCCTCCGGGTTGAACGAGAGGGCGTCTGCATACTGGTCACCGACATTTGTTTTGACAACGACTTTGAACTTGAACTCGTTCAATTTCGATCGCCATTTTCGTTGTCGGTCGGTGAGGTCGCGGGTATCACGGAGCCAGGAGATGCTTGCTCTTTTAGTTTGAACCGTGAATTTTCTTCCATACAGGTATGGACGGAACTGTTGAATGGCGTACACTACAGCAAGGCATTCCTTTTCGTCATCTGTGTAGCGTAATTCTGCATCTCTTAGCACCCTTGAGGCACAAGCGACTATCTTGTCGTTTGGAGTATGTTCTAGTTTAGTTGTTGCTGGATTTTTTTGAGGTTCCCATTCGGGGTTGACGATGTCATCAGCTGAGTCCAGTTCTTGACTCAGTATACCGGAGATGCCCTGATCTGAAGAGCTCACGGCTAGTATGAACGGTTTATTTAGATCTGGATAAGCGAGAGTTGAACTCTCACACAGAGCCAGTTTGATGTCGGTTAAAGCTGCTTCGGCTTCTGGATTCCAGTTAAATTTTTTGTCTTTCTTGTCAAATCTGTTAGAGGTTTGGCCCTAATTGCATAATTATCGATGAATCTTCGATAATAATTTGCTAGTCCCAGGAATTTTCTCATCTCCGTTTGGTTTCGCGGAGTTGAAACTTCCTGAATAGCCTTGAGTTTCTTTGGATCGGGCTTAATTCCGTCTCTGGAGATTACGTGTCCAAGGTATTCCACTTCAGTGCAGAGGAATTTACACTTGTCTGGCTGTAAGGTGAGGCCGGCGTCCCGAATGGCTTGTAACAGCCTTCGGAGTCGAACTCCATGTTCTTCCAGGGATCTTGCATGTAAGATTATGTCGTCCAGATAGATAAGGATCCAGGGGAGGAAACCCAGTGCATTATTCATCATTCTTTGGAACGTTGCTGGGCCACCTTCTATACCGAAGGGCATGCGAGCGTATTCGAAATGCCCGAAGGGTGTTGAGAACGCCGTTTTATGGGCATCGAGAGGATCCATTTCCATTTGGTGGAACCCACTGGCCAGGTCGAACACGCTAAAGAACATTGCGTCTCCTAGCTGGTCGAGAATGCCGAGAATCGATGGTAACGGGAAAGCGTCTCCAATGGAGACCTTGTTAAGATCTCGGAAATCTATTACCATCCTCCATTTCTTGGCCCCCGTCCTTGGATCCGCCTTTTTGGGTACTACCCAGATCGGTGAGTTGTAAGGAGATGTAGAGTTTCGGATGATTCCTTGTTTCAAGAGATTTTCCACCTGGTGTTGAATTTCCTCCTGGTGTTGTTTAGGGAATCGGTATTGTTTCACGTGAACTGGTTTATCCGTAATTGTCGGAATTTTGCAGGTCGCTTGTCGAGCGCAACCTAGATTGTCACCTGAGAGATAGAAAACATCAGTAAAATCGTGGATTATCTCGAAAATTTGTTTTCGTTGTTCAACATTCAGATGTCGTAATGGTATTTTTTTCAAAATTTCCTTGGCTCGTTCCTCCTTAGTCGTAGCATCTGTAGAAACGCTCTCACTAGGAGAGTCGCTCGAGCTACCTGGAGGATCTTCTTCTTGGAAATCGTATTCCTCGATGAATTGTGGTTCTATCTCCAGTGTTGCAGGTTCATTCGTCGTGTTAAAAACCATACAGGTTGCAGCTCCATCTTCGACGCTGACGAGAGCTTCTCCCATAAATAACCCTATTGGTAAGTCAATACGGGGTAAATAACCTTGACTTATTTCCTTGTTCTTAACTGGGATAGGCACTACCATCCTCGACCTAGGAGGGACGGTGAAGGCAGGAGCATTGTAAATATCAAGGCTGAAATGAACTGGTTCACGAGGCCTGGCGTACACTGTGAGAGTTTGTTCATAGTACGAAATCTCAGCTTTTTCTCGTTCTAACCAGTCGTTACCCAAAATTCCTA
The DNA here is from genome assembly GCA_018835575.1 of Cotesia chilonis. Lineage (NCBI taxonomy): Eukaryota > Metazoa > Arthropoda > Insecta > Hymenoptera > Braconidae > Cotesia > Cotesia chilonis. Next base: position 10,335 of record RJVT01000134.1, read on the forward strand.
CTCCAGGAATGGGCAGGTCGTTTTTGCTGACTTGGCATCTTACTGGGGTGCCAAAAATTTTTAATTCAACGGTGCCCAGGGTTTCTACTGGGTCACCGCTAATTCCTCTTGCAATTAATCGGTTGGTTACGTCAATGGGGATTCCTGGTTGGAGTGCGGATTGATTGATTATAGTCACATCCCCACCAGTATCAATAATGAAGCGCTGGTATTTGCCCAAAAGTGATGGGCAAGTGGTTTCGATTTTAGGTCCACTACATACGGCTAAAATTCGGGACTCATAACCTTCACGCTTGACAACAAACGGAATGGGTTTCGTGGGGTTGCTGCGGAGTACTAGAGTGTACCAGTAGAAGGAGATATTTGCCTGTTCCTTGGCCAAGAAGTCGTTGCCAAGGATGGCTAAATAGCCACCTAAACGCTGTGGTACAACTCTAAATGGAACGATTTTATCGAAGATGCTTAACGTGATAATTCCGATGATTGGTAGGACGTTGGTTCCGATCCCCCCCACTTGTCCCATGTCTTGAATAAGAAGGTAGTGTCATTTGCAAGGGCTTCTACACTGATGAAGTTGTAGTTTGCTCCAGAATCAATGAGGATTTCGCATTTGTTGCCGGCGAGTTGGATGTTTTTCACCGTGATGACAGGTCCCCGGCCGGTTACAAGTACGATACCTTTTATCGCTTCAGCAGGCGGTAAGCTCCCGCAGTTATTTGTTGAGGCTCTTGGGGCGGGCTCGTCATTACCTCGTTCTGGCGAGCGCCCGCCAAGTTTAAAGAAGGCTCAAGAGGATCTTCATCTTTGTTGAGGGTTTTTCTCGGGCAACCTGGACAATTGCATATTTCAGAACTCTTTAGGTGTCGTTCGATCTGCACTGGCGAAGCTTCCGAGGCCGTTGGAAGGGAGGGGTTGGTTTGAATGGGTGGTTGTGGTTGGGAGGTTGTGTAGAGGACTCCTGGATTGTAATTTTGTCTGTAAGGTCTATTTTGATTTGGGTAGAACTGAGGGTTAAAAGGTTGAAAAGGTTTTTGGCGGTATGGATAAGGACGAAAAGGGGTATCTGAAGGATTCTGAAACCGTTGACCTTGGAAGTGGTTTTGGTTGCTGAAATTATTTGGGATTGTGGGGTCGCCTGCCGTGAATGCAAGGGCTTGGGGTTCCTCACAGTCTGACACTTCGCAGTTCGAGTCCCCACACGGAGGTAGTCCGTAGTAGCCTGGGTTAGCGTATCCCGAAAGTACGTGGTACGGGACATTGACCTTTACTTCCGCCCCGTCGTACTCAGCCATAGGCTGGGCAGAATAAGCGAAAGCAGCTGGCTTTGGTGCCACGAAGAGTTCTGTCTCTAATGGTTTGGTCCATGGGTGTCCTTGTGCAGGAACCGGTGGAGCATATCGGGGTTGTTGATTACCTTGGAAATAACCCCGTGATCCATTGTTTTGTGCAGGTGGGAAGTAACCTCGCTGGGTATTTGGATGATGCGGCTTCGGGTGTTGAGTCCTCATATTATTGTCGTATTTCAGGACCTGCTCCTGAATTGCCTCGAACAAGGCGGACAGAGTATTGTATTGCTGAGTGGAGGCCAAGCATTTGAGGTAATCTGGAAGTGAGTCGAAAAATGCGTCTACCGCGAGCCGGTGGGCTTGGTTGGTGATCGCTGTTCGATCAGCTTCTGGAACGGCAGCTTGTATTTTCCGGAGGATGGACCGGAGGCGATAGTAGTAGCTCTCCACCGCCTCGTAGGTACCTCTTTGTATAGAAGTTAGTTTACCCAGGTAAAGGCGTAGTGGGTCACCCAATCGGAAGTGGCTTCGAAGGACGTTAATAAGTTCTTGGACCGTTCGTATTTCCATATCCTCTACGACGTTTCTCGCACGACCCTTCAATTTACGGAGAATTCGCCCAATGAAAGGTTGTTGGTTGGTCTCTGGAATCATGTGGAGCCATTCTCTCAAACGTCGGTCGAATTCCTCATAGCTTACGTCCCCATCCCCGGTAAAGGTTGGCAGTGATTCCTCCATTTCACGAGTAAGGTGATAGTAATCTTTTTCAATTTCATCATGAATGGTGTCAAATAATCGGATTCCGTGTTGGGCGGCTAAACGAGCTTGTGCTTCTATTCTGGCTTGTTCCTGAGCTGCTTCCGCGTCTGCTCGTGCTCGATCCGTTGCAGCTCTGCGTGCGTCGTCCGCGGCTCGTTCTTCGGGATTCATCTTTAGTCGTGTTGTTTATTGAGCTTGAATTGCCGGGATTTAGTCGGTAGGGTCGACCGAGGGTTGTTCACTCGGTACTTCCTCTTCTTTCTTGGTAGGGGGGTTAGTGACGTTGTCCCGACGGTTGTTCAATAGTCTGTAGAAATTAAATGGTAGTAAGGTGTTGTTTACGATGACTGGTTTCGAATCTTTACGTTTGGTAACTTGAGATTCTGATATATTATTTGCACTGCGTGAGACAAGAGCACGATTCACGAGCGTAGATTTCTTCGACGGAGTAACGTTTATGGTGGTGGATTCTTTATTCACAAAAGTGGGATCCTCCCAGTAACGGGAGTCAATTAAAGGGGGGTGGTATACCGTGCCGTCCAGGTAGTCGATATAGCACTTACGTATTTGATATTTATACCCGCCTCGTTTGCGATGAACCATCAGCACTACTAGTGATTATGATCAAGTGATAGTGCTTCGCCTGATCACTAGATGCTAAAATGAATAATTTGCCGTCTGACCTATGATCGAACAAGAGATTCACGTTGCTAAGTCAGCAGCGAGAATTCGAGAACGATTTTCGGACTGAGAATTCGTCTGGATACCAGAACGTACACTAAAGAAGGCAAAGAATTCATAGGCAAAATTCACGAGAAGTAGATAGTCACACAAACGGAACGATAAGTTTTATTTGATTGCAATAGAACACATGCACATGCAAACAAATACATACATATATATATATATTATATATATATATATATATATATATATATATATATATATACGCACCTACACGTATTTCTACTAGCAATCAAGGTAACTTGGTATAGCTTGGGCACCGCCCGAGAAGAAGGTATAAGAAGAGTCCAATTACCTCACGCGCGGATGCTTCCTCTAAATTGCTGATGCAGCTGTCTCGCAACTACCTGTGGTCGTTATGCCAGGAATATAGATGATAATAATATAAAAAAAAAAATTTTTAATTAATTAATAAAAAAACAAAAATCTTTTTCACTGTCTTCACTGTCTTTGATCAAGAGGTATTGTTTTATGTGTCCGGTATCCCACCGCTGCCACCAAAAATCTAACTGTTATGTCCGAAATAATAATAAGTAAATTTTTGTATAGCGTAGTTCCGAGAGATAAAGAGGCTCGAACACAACACGTTGATTTTTCCTTACAGAAATCTGCTAGGATTTTATATTTTTGTGAATTCGCGAACACAACCCGGATGGGCTCTTGAATTGCCGACAGAAAAGATGATGTAAATTTAGGATATCGGTTGAAGGGAATTTGACACTTACACTAATATAAAATAAAACAATCAATAATTCGGGTTTTCACTGTTATATTGTACTTAATACACAATTTCACTTAGTTCTAGTTAACAAAATAAAGAGTTCGGAACCGGAGTAGCGACTCCGGCAAACAATCACTATGTTCGCCGTTAAAATGTAAATTATAAATTTTGGTAAGGAACCGTATCACTCAATACAACGGGGCTCTTGATACAAGCTCAAGGGCGCTCTAACGCGTAAGGAGAAAATACAAATTTAGGAAATCAAAATGAGGATAATTAGGAAGAAAATTATAATTAAAGCCGATACGTGTCGAGGTATCGGACCCACTCGGGTTCGACAAGAATAACTGCTTCTTGCTTCAACAATAATTTGAACTGAACGCCTATTCGTTGTTACGCAGGGTTTTTAAAAACTTGGTAAATCGCGACTCCGGAAGGGAGTCCGATTTTCCGATTGGTCGGGAAGGTAAATATTTTAGTAAGACGTGGTGGCGTCTAAACCGCGTAGCGTCTGTAATGAGTGAAGCGGTTCCAAATTTTGCAAGCACTGCACTTTGCAGCGCGAAAAAGGAGACCCTAGCTTATATCATGCAACGCCGGATATAACAGGAAAAAACGTTGAATTTTTTTTTTATTTTAATTTCAATGCAGTAAAAATTTTTCAAAAATTTAATAAATTTTGTTATTATGAAAATATTTTCAATAAATAAAAAATGTTTTGATACTAATTTTTGGAATTTTCAAGTTATTTTCGAAATTTTACAGAATTGAAAAATATAAATTACATTAATTTTATATTTACTAAATATTATCTCTTATTTAATTTTTTTTTTAAATATAGCTTTTTACAAATCATATTATATTCAGTTGTTAAATAATTTTCAGTATTAAATACTAATAACTAGTATTAATTTTTCTTTATAAAAATATGAAAATAAAAGCATTGCTTTTTGTAATTACAATAAAATAAAACACCTTTCTAATATTTTACTTTGTGTTTTCTTTACTGCACACCATGTACATGTATAAAAATATACACTTACACATACACTCACATATTATGTTACGACGGTTTGAAGATAAAGCTTCGGCTTAAAACTACTTAAAACTACTAAAATTCTAATATTATCTGGCGCTAGCACTTTTTCTACTATCTCACTCTTACTATTGTATACATTTGTAATTCTGTACTCATGGAATAAAGATCTATACTGTGACACGGGTCGAACGTGAGAAGCGTGTTACACCTTATTATGGTTCACAGACGGGCAACAGACAGATTCACGTGCTTATGTTTTGGCCTTGTTATACAGTGGGACTCACGTGTTAGTAATTCATCGCTTGTCTGAGTGCCGCGTTAGAAGTTTTGTTAATAACTATTTTCAACTAATTTAATGAAACGTAGTGATTGTTTAAAATGAAGTACGCATTGGTTAAAATACCTAATGATAATAATAAAACAGATTTAGTTGAAACTTGCCACATAACAAATTTTAATCAATACAGTGCTTATACTAAAAACATTGTTTATCATTACAATGATGGTACAAAAAAATTCAAGTGCATTATATTACGTCTTACTGGTAAGTCAAAAACAAACTATAATTTTTCGTCATTTAATGTGTAACAATCAATTTTTCATGCTTAATACATAAATAATAACTGTCATCGTGACAATATTTAAATGATATGGAAGTTTGCAGATATCATAAAGTTTTAATTTTTTTTACTAATTTAATAATTACTAAGAGAATATTTTTAAAAATATCACTCAAAGTTTTTTCAATATTTTACTTTTGAAATTTTTTCTTTTCATTTTTGTCTTCTAATTCTGTCAGTAAAAAACCTTTAGAAAATCATAAGATTCTTGACTAACTAAATTTGCATATATTTATTCTTTCATTGCTTTGTATTTATTTCTTATTAAAATTATATAAGATAACATCGCGTAAATCATATGTACATAAAACTTTAATTATTGTAATAATTATGGAAATATTAAAGACACTAAGTTTAGAATGAAATTTAAATTTATATGATGAAATGATAGTACCATGAAGGGTCATTCCATGTCAAATCGACCAATTGTTAGCATCGACCTCTTTGATTTGGTCGAATTTTGGTCAGAATTTTTTTTTTTTTATTACATAAGAAAGTTTTGACAAAGGAAAAAAATTTTTTTCAAAAGTTATCCAATAATCCAAATTTCACAAATTTTCCAGTTTTTTAATATTTACTATTAAATATCTCGAAAATTATGGTTACGAAAATGAAACTCAAGACTCGTTCTGAAGAGGATACTTGAGGCTATAAAAAAAATTTTTTAGAAAAATTACGAATTTACAAAATTTCGAAGTTTTTAAAATCGTCAAAATTGACGATGCATATACAATTATAGGCTGAAATTTTTTATATCATACTTCTTACATATCTAAAGAAATTCGAATATATATATACACTTACACATACACTCACATATTGTGTTACGACGGTTTGAAGATAAAGCTTCGGCTTAAAACTACTTAAAACTACTAAAATTCTAATATTATCTGGCGCTAGCACTTTTTCTACTATCTCACTCTTACTATTGTATATATTTGTGATTCTGTACTCATGGAATAAAGTATATATATATATATATATATATATATATATAGCTGATAAATATTTTATTCTACCGAAATACATTGCTTCTACATTATATAACTTTACAAAAAATTATCAATTTTTTTTTTGCGTTTCACAATCTGATCGAGAAGTAGTCGAGTAATTAATAATATATTAAAATGAATAATTATTAATTACAGATTCAGCAGAGTCGTCTGATGGAAATAAGCGTATCCCAAAGCCCATTATAACAAATCCTTCAGAATTGGAATCATTTACAGACAATGAAGAAGAAGAATCAATAATCGCCAAAGCTAAAGCATTTAGAAAAGTATTTATTGAACTTTCGTAGTACAAAAACTAAATATAAGATTATTATTTTTTTTTTTTTTTTAGGAAAATAAACAAAATAAAAACAAAACGAAGAAGCTAAAGGTGGAAGAAATGATCAAAATATATCAAGAAAATAGCGGAATTCATGAAGGAAAAGTATGTATAGTCTATGATTCAAAATCTCGTTGTAAAATGAATTATACAAAATTAAGTATCCTATGTTTTTATTTAAATTAATATTTTTTACTAATATTCTATGAATAAATTCTTTGAAGGTTTCTAATGAGGACAACTTGGTTAAAGGCATTACAAAAAATGATGAAGTTAAAGAATCATCTATCAATAATGATCAAATGATTAAACGAAAATTATCGAATGATGACGATAATAATACAGTTATGTCTAAAGGTATTGTTAATGCCCGAAGAAAACGCTTTTTACGTGATGATGATAGTAGTGAAGATTCTGAATCTGAACACAAACACGTTGAAGCAAAAGTAAAAGTAATAAATAAATCCGATGAAGAGAGCGATTCAGAACCCACTGGAAGTCATGAAAGTAACAAGGTATAAAATGTTTTCAACATAATCTAACTGTAATTTATTAACATACTATTTTGTAAACAATCACATTCAAACAAGTCTCCAGGTGTGAATTTAGCCAATGCCAAAATTATTTTTAGGATTAGTTTCATAAATCGTACTAAAAAAATATCACAGTATTCTTCTTTGAGGAATTGAAGAAGAATACTGAGTAAAATTTTTCAAAACTTTCGTGTCAGTGGCAATTTCTTTGTTAATAAAAACGTGTTAAGATATTGGGCAATGTCGTGGTTAATAAAAATTGATCGATTTTTATCTTATCAGTGACAGTTACGCCAATGATTTAGTGTTTATTTTTGACATTGTAAGCTAATGAGATAAAAATTTTTATATATTAGTTTTATGAAAATTTGTGTATAAAAGTTTTGTAAAACATGAATTAAAAAAATATTCTGCATCTTCCCGTTACAGTATAAACAAATCTTAATATATGTATGCATATGTAGATAGTGTCGAAAAAGTCAACTAGCTTATTGATTTTCAAATGTGCACAAATTTTCGGTTAAAAGTTGAAAAAATATGAATTCTGTCTCAATTAAAGCACTTCATGATGATATTGAAAGGATGCAAATTGAAATTTTTCGTCTGCATTCAAATAATAACAAATTCAATTTGTTTTTAATTGAAAATTTCTTATTGTTTCTAAATCAAAGTTTCTTAAATTATTATAATGGTTCTACAAACTTTATAAAAAAAAAAAAAAAAAAAAAAAAAACAGAAATCGCGAAAAATTTTTAAATTATTTTCTCTTTTCATTTCTTAGCGCAGTAATCAACTTTAAAAGTAAATATTGCTGGACATGTTTTATCGATCATTTCATTTCCTACTTATTATCTCTCACAGATTTTTGAAATACCTAGAAATCGTGAAATTATTATTTTGATTACAATCAATCATAAACAATTAAGTTATAATTTTGTGAAAATATTAAAGTTTAAAAGATGAACACAACACCTCGATAGAACTTCGAAAAATCAATTAAAAATTATTCGGAGAGAATGGATTGATTTACAAATAAAAATTATTTTAGTGCAATGTTCAATTTTATATAAAAATATATTATGCATTTCACAGAATTTTGGTTTTAGGTCAAGAAAAAAAATTTTTCCGTATTATTTGAACGAAAATTAAAAAATTTCGACTTGCAAGTAAATTTTATATTGTGACAGACAAATTTATTTAAACTGAAAAATTACAATGAATAGGAAGTCACATTAATGAGTTATTATAAAATATTACATTGATAAATATAAAAAAAAAATGAATGTAACAGTAAAATAGTTCTAAGTAGACACAAAATTTTCAATGTGAATTAAATATGACTTGATAAGCTTTCAGATTTAATTTATAAAAATTTGATAAGTTTACGCATTGAATAGTTATTGCAAGGAGAACTTGACTAAAAATTTAACAGTAAGACCAATTGGTTCCCCGTTAGGTTTCTAAATTGGGACCCCACGTTGGGATGTAACGCAAAACCGCATTTGGTTCTCATTCGGCGAACCTCATCAGGTTCCAATGGGGAAATCCCAATCAGATTTCAATCTGATTGGGATTTTAAAGTTTTTGAAAAAAATTCTAATTTTCGGAAAAATTAAAATTAATTCAGCATTAGTATCTCATATCATATGGAACTAATTGGTGATTTTAGATTGCATTTTGATTAAATCCTGAAATGAGAAATCCTTGGCGTAAGTTGGGTTCAAACATGGGTCCTTTTGCTCACGAGCCGGTCTCGCTGCAACTGGTCCAAGCAAGCACACTGCTAATAGAAGTAATTATTTTGAATTTGACTCAGGAATTTTTGGTAATAATTATCACAATTAATTTTTAATAATTACCATGTTACATAATAACTTCACTACTTTTGACATCGATAATATTTACTAAAATCAGGACCATCCTTCAATAGTATTCATTATTATCTGTGATAGTAACAATTTACAAAAAATATAACAATAGTTAACTGTTGTAATCATCGCTGACATAAATTACAAATTACTATATTACAAGATGAATATTATTTATTTATCAGTATAAAAAGTTCGATGATTTAAATTTTGACATTAAATAAAATTAAATAAAATAAAATTTTTAGAATAATCTAGATTTGGAAAAAAAAAAATCTAATTAAACAGAAACCAAATTTGGAAAAATTTAATTTTTAAGAAACATTTCTAGAACCCAGGTTTCGAAAAAAAAAAAAAATTAATATTTTAAAAGATCAAATTTCGAAAAAAATTTACATACATATATTAGATTATTTCATGATAGACGACTGTTTTTTGCTCTTCAATATACTAAAAATATGGTTGAAACAGACGAAAAAAATACTTTGAAAGTATGACTTTTTAATGTTAATATTGAGAGATGTCGCATTACAAACTTCGATTTCCCATTCAAATACTTTAGAAACAATATTCGCTTGTATCGAAAGTTTTATAGCTAACGTTGAGAAAGATACTTTAGAAAGTTCATGATATATTTTAGAAGAAAATTTAAGACCACCAAAAAGGTTTCCTATAATTTTTTGACATCTTTGTTCCTTCAAAAGTTGGAATCAAGGTTGAAGTTGGATTGATAAAAAATTAAAAAATTTTTGCAATTGTCTTACGCAACTATCAGTATTAAAAGATTTGTTTTTTGGCACATTTCATTTTCTACAGCTTATTTTTTCTAAGTTTTCGATCATTTGTACAGCTCAAGAGTTATTTGCATTAATGAATTGAAAATTTTTTCACATTATCCTAATTTTATTGTTTAAAATAAATTATTGTACTTAAATTGACAGATTTCAGAACTAAGCATAATTTTTCACTACGTTCATTGAATTATTATTATAATACAAAACATCTACTATTACAATTATGATAATTATTTCTGATTTTACTAACTTAAAATATCTATGAGTATCACAACTTTTATTGATTATCAATAAAACACTTATCGTATCATATGATTAATAACCTTTTTCTGTCATCAATATATTTATTCAAAAAAATAATTAAATTATTTAAACTCAAATTTAGAAATAAAGTACAATTTTAAGCTTGAATCATTTCTTAAAGAGTAACTTCAAGCAAAAACCCTGAAAGGTTTTTTTGACGTGATAACGTCTCATAAATTGATGAACACCAGCAGCAAACACGTAAAAATGTCGCGTTTCCCCTGAGCCTGTGCGTGCAAGCGAGAGCGCGCAACAAGCGATAGAGAGGCACGATCTGCTGAAGCAGTGAGGCCAGTAGTCCAGTCGGCAGGGAAATATTAATATTTCGTAAACTATTGGTCGTAAAGACTTCTGGTTTGGTTCATTTTGTTCCGGAACAATAAGGCCTTATTCAATTCTTTAAATTTCATACGCTGCATGTCTCGACTTATTTTCAATAGTTTACGAGATATTTTAATGCAAAGCTACTGGCAAAATGGTTATTTTTTAAACAATTGAATTTCCGCTATTTTTTTTTTTTTTTTAAATGATCTACATATTTATTGAGTATTTTAAAAAAACTAAATTTTCAATTTACCCCATTTGCATTGGAAGTTGTAAAAAAACCGCCTAATATTTCCCTGCCGACTAGACTACAGAGCCGAAGCGTTGGCTTGTGACACATCTCTCTTAATACCACTCTTCTCTAATAACTAATTATTCGTCATTATATTTAAACAAATAGCTTAAATTAAATTTGTAAAAACTACAAATAATATTTGAAAATTAAAAATTATTGTTTTTAACCAGTTTTAAAAATATTCATGTCAAATTATATCAAATACATCACATTATTATTTCTTTCTTAAAATAATTTTTAAATATTCAAAATTTTATAATTTTTAATTATGAAACAATGATAGATAACTCAGTAATAATAATTCAATTTAATTCATAAAAGTATGCAATTTTTCATCAATGATTCTTTATGACGTTATCACGTAAAACTATCGTCCGTAAACCGACTTTACAGATAACTAATTTTTTTTTTTTACAGAACATTCATTTTCGGTAGAAAAATAAAAATTCCTTATTGCCAAAAGTAGATTTATCTATGATTGAAAATTTTTCAACTTAAAAATATTTTGTAAAATTTGCTCAATGTTCTAACCATGGTTACAAGAATACGATAAGTCTGTAAATATTAATGACTCAAATTTTTATGCCGTTTTTTCGGTATCCTGAATGTTACATTTAATTCATTTATCAAAAAAAAAAAATTTTTTTAACATTTCTGGTCCAGTCTTAGTGTGGAAACATACTTTGCATTCGTTCATGTTCAATTATACTTGAAATATTTATCTTTTCTTAACTACCTATCTGCACATAAGTATAATTACTTATTTAAATTATAATGAAAAAAAAAAAAACAAAAAAAAAACTAATAAATCAGCATTTTTGAGAAATTCGATTTAACATTTCTAGAAAATTTGATATAATTAAAAATTTAACGCTTCATATCTTATCAAATATCAGTCAGAATTATTTAGATTCAAGAATTTTCAAGTAGAGAATAAAAATTTCAGCAAGTTTGTCATTCACATTTTTCAATTAATCTAGCCATTCATGAGATAACTTAAAAAAAAAATCAAAACTTTTAAAGTGAATTTTAATTTTCCCAAAAAATTGTTCAGGTGCATATTATAGCTTTACTGCTTAAATGTAAACGGTACTTTTAAAGAACGTTTAATCTTTCGTAAATCTCGCTTTAAGCTAAACTCTGTTAACAAATATTCATTGAAAAAAATTCACTATCATGAGATTTGAAATTTTTTCAATAATTTCAACTGATTCCAATGTCTCAGTAAATATCTATAGATATTTAATTTGCAAAGAGCGAATTTTTTAAATTTTTTTCAATGAATATTTTCAAACAGGGACATGATAACATTAATCTCCTTTGAGGTAAAGATATAAAAAAAATCAAAGTCTACGTGTATTTTTATTATTATTATTATTATTATTATTATTATTATTATATATATTTAATTTACAAGCATGTATGGAATACACTCACATTTTATGCTTGTAAAGGTGGATCCTAGGAACTCCGCCGTCCATCTTACGGCATGAAATAAATTATTTTTATTTATATTATATTTATATTTGAATATGGAATATTTACATCCCTGCGAAAGTACGAAGAGTTCATATGAAAGGCTCAAAAGGTCTAAAAAGGTCTACAAGCTTTAAAAACATTTTTCCATAATTTCACTCAGAAGTTCCTTTACAAAATTTAATGCTCTTTAATTTGACGTAATCAAAAACCTTGTACTATGATTTGCCGCGGAGTTATCGTCAATCAAAGCAAAAAAGTTTTTTTTGACTTTGATAATTAATTACTCTAGGATTAATGATCGCATAGGAAATCGAAGGAGAGTTTTAAAAACTTCATAATATTCTCTGTGAGATATCGTGAATGGCTTTTAACAAAAAAATTTTTTTTGAATTGAAAAATTTGACTGCAAAAAAGACAAAACTTCGCATAATTAAGGATATTTGGATAACTTAATATAACATTGGATAAAATGGATGAACGATGGATATCGTCGGCAATTTTTCAATCTTTAAGTGTCCCCTAAAATCCCTAAGAAATTCAAAGCGCTGTGTGCGTGTGTGTTCGTGCGTGTGCGTCTCTGCACACAAGTGTGTGTAAGAAGCATAAATGAGACTGAGCAACCTTTATGTGGTACGCTTTGGGTAACGCTAATATCTTCAGTAAGACAGCAGTCACAATAATCGAGAAAATTTTTTAAAAAATCGAGAAAATTTTCAAAAAAAGTTAAAATTTTTTTTTTTTTTTTTTTTTTCAAATTTCTTAAAAAGCCAATCTCTTTGATCGGAAAAATAAAGATTTTTGAGAAAAAAATTTTTTTTCACTAAAAAAATGAATAAAAATGGAAAAATTGCTCATAATGGTGATTTTTGCAAAAACTAGGAATTTAAAGCTTGGGGGCACTATGAAAAAAAATCGCAGCGCTTTGAATTTTTTAGGGATTTTAGGGGACACTTAAAGGTTGGAAAATTACCGACGATATCCATCGTTCATCCATTTTATCCAAAGTTATACTAAGTACAAAATTTTTTTTTAAGCTCGTAGACATTTTTAAGACGAAAAAAAATTTGGAAAAAATTTTTTTTCTTAGTTTCCTTAGGATTTCTCTGGACATAAGCATGATAACGAATTTTCATGGCCATATTTCTGCAAACTAGACACTTGGAGCTACAACTAGCTCTTTTTTTTTTTTTTGCTGTAAAATCATTTTCCTCGGAGTTGTGGCTCGTTGAAAATCACCCCAAAATTTAGAATTTTTTTTATCTCTTATGATCTTTTATGACTAGTGTATAAAGGATTACTTGGTGAGGTACGAAAACATTAATATTTTATTTATTTTGCAGATTAAACAATTTTCAACATCAAAAGACGATCATGATAAAACTCGGCCTGTTTTAAAAGATGTAACGGTAAATTTAATATAAATAATTCTCATAACTAATTTTTGCAAATTTTCTGTAAATTATATGACATTGTTGAGATACTAATTTCATTATTTTATTTCTTGTTCAGAATTTAGATTACAATTTATTAATGGAGCGACTGATAAGAGACAACCGACAAAAGGATGAGGAACTATTGAAATTAAAACGACAGAATCAACAAGACAGATTGATGATAGCTTCTCATCAAAAGCAACAACAACAACAACAACAACAACAACAACAACAACAACAACAACAACAACAACAACAACAACAACAACAACAACAACAACAACAACAACAACAACAACAACAACAACACAACAACAACAACAACAACAACAACAACAACAACAACAACAACAACAACAACAACAACAACAACAACAACAACAACAACAACAACAACAACAACAACATCAACAACAACAACAACACCACCAACAACAACAACAACAGGCACGACGACGACGACAACAGGAGCGTTATGATCCTTATAATTATATTGAAAATGATACGTTTCATGTTGGAGACAATATAAATATTCCGAGTTTTGAATCTCGTAAGGCATTCGACGCTTTACAGCCGTCTAAATTTATTAAAATAATGTCTCACGCGATTTGGGGATAAAAACAATTTCAGAACGTGTAGTTCGCTCACAAGGCAACACTAGAGGTCGATCTGAATTAAGCCCACGAAAAGTAGAATTATTAAAATTCACTATCAGCATTTTTAGAAGAAAAAATTATGAAAATGGAGTTTTTAAAATTGAATTAGCTGCTATCAACAAATATTTAGACCGAGCGATTCAAAGCGCAAAAAAAACAGTTCGGCGATTACAGCTATAAGAATTTAATGATATTATTATTATTATTATTATTATTTTAATATTTTTATTTTTTTAATGACTGGTTGATAATATTTTATATATATTTTCCATTGAAAAATATTTTAATTTATTGCCTATCTAGTCTAATACAACAATTATTTATCTAATTATTTATAATATCGTTAGCCAGTATTCCCTCCAGGCATGAACAATTTTAATTTCGTATCTGAATTTACCTTTAATGACAAATTCAGATACGAATTCAAAATTGTTCATGCCTGGAGGAAATACATGCTAACGATATTATAAATAATTAGATAAAATAATTGTTGTATTAGACTGGATAGGCAATAAATTGAAATATTTTTCAATGGAAAATATATATAAAATTATTATTGTTATTATTATTATTATTAAAGATTAGTAATTGTAGCAGTAGATACTGCATAACTTATAATGTACTGCAAATACTTGCTTGTAGTAGTACATAAAAGTAAGTTCAATTGATTATTATTGTTCCTTTATCATTATTATTAACATTATTTTTATTATTATTCTTGTTCTTTTTATTTCTGTTGAAGTATTATTGTGTTATAATGAAAATAAATAAATACATAAATAAATTATACTGTAGAGGTTTATGTTTCTTTATATTTAAGATGAAGTTATTATTTAAGAATAAATTATTAATTAAGCATTACATACTTTAGAAGTCTTTTTATTACTGAAAAAGTCTGATTTTCTGCTTAATTTCTTTGATGAAGTAAATCTGAGTAAGTCTTTATAACTCTTAATAACTCTTCTTGAAAGTCCCAAATCTCAGAGAGTATTTGACTTTTTCAGAGTTTGTTAGACTTAGTCAGAGTTATTTACAAATAATAAGACTTTTTCTGTCTTTTTCAGAGAAAGTAAGACTTTCAAAAAGTTTTATTCAGACTTCTGAAGACTTCTTCAGACTTTTTTCAGGACATTTTACAAGGTTAAAATACTTATTTCGACTAGGTAATTTTATTCATTTTTAAGCTTTTGAAAAATTTCGACAATTTTCAAAAATTTTTAATTCGATTTTCATTTAAAAAAAATTCTTTTGGCTTTTGAAATTTTTTCAAGATAAAATTTTCTTTTATTGTCTCTGAATAAAATTTGACAATTGTACTACAACATCCTAAAGTACTTTTCAAAAGAAATTTTAACATATAATCTTTAAAAGAATTTTTATCCTACTGAAATTAAATTCAACAAAAATTTCTTTTCATTCATAGAGGATTATAATTAAATTTTATTTTAGCAAATTTATAAAATCTTTTTCTTTAGAATAAATTCTTTTGGCTTTAGAAATTTATTTCTAGATAAAATTTTCTTTTATTGTCTCTGAATAAAAATTTGACAATTGTACTACAACATCGTAAAGTACTTTTCAAAAGAAAATTTCACAAATAATCCTTAAAAGAATTTTTATCTTACTTAAAATAAATTTAACAAAAATTTCTTTTCTTTCATAGAGGATTACAATTAATCTTATTTAGCAAATTTATAAAATCATCTTCTTTAGAACAAATTCTTTTAATTTTTGAAATTTATTTCAATACAAATTTTATTTTTTTCTTTATCAATTATTTTCTCTAAATATAATATAATCAGACTTGGACATTTGAACTAAAACATTCTAAATTATTAGTTATTGTCGTGTTTCAACAGTGAGTCTCTTCAGATTCGGGAATTAATTTTGTGAATTGTAAAACAATGAATCGCCCAAGTGGACCGAGAACCAGGTCTCAAGGACTCGAAGAGCCTGAAGTTGAGGCTCGACGACTTTCCTTCGGTAGAGGCCGGGGTAGAACATCACCGACTATTACTAATAAACCCGGAACCAATGTTGATCAGAGACCCTTGGGGGAGCGAGCTCAAGTACCCGGGTCAGGTGTCATGCCTGCACCCATGGGTGAGTCGACTCAATTAAACCCGGGTTATAGACAACATGGGCCCGCGGGAGTAATGTCTTCGGTTCAAAATAACCAACGTGTATCAATAGGCGAGACTCCAGGTACGAGTGGGACAGCGTTGTTCCCTGGAAATCAAAACAGGGCCAGAATCAGCGATATAATTCGAAGAAACACCATCACACCAGCTCCAACCGGTTCCTCAAACTCTTCATTACATTTTGGAGAGGTCGCAGACACGATGAACGAAATAATAGACGACATGGACCGTGAATTCTCCTGGTTACAACACAGACTCCGAGGTGATCCTACAACCATTCAAGCACCTCGAGCACGACTTCAAGGAGTCGAAGAAGCCATAAGAGAGCGAGAGGCACGGGAACAGGCATTGAGAGACCAGTTAAACAAGAACAAATTCAACGGGAACGTCTCGAACGCCTTCATCAACAACAAGAGCAGGAAATTCGTCAACTTCGTGAACGTGAACGATTGGCCCGAGAGATTTACACAGGGACAGCGCATCTTGGGGTAAATTCGAGTTCTCCTATATACCAACACCTAAATAACCAAGAGACTCGACCAATTGGCTTAACTTCTCGCCCGTTGATTAACACAATAAATCACCAGATTATCAAACAACAAATGTTGAATGTCAAGATGGTTACCGGGGTTTCATACCAGGTAACACTTACATACCACAGGCTAATTATCCTGGGATTTATCCCGATAATTACACACAGAGATTGCCTGGAGGTGACTTCAACAGGGTGAACACCAACATTAGACCTGGACACATTTCCTATAACCGTTGGAAGGAAATTAAAGACAGCATACAAATGTCCGGCATTTCCTTTCCTCAAAAGGGTATAACAGCAAACGACTTCGTGAACTCGCTGGAAGCTAGAGCAAGACGTGAGGATTGGAGTGAACCAGAACTAATGAAGGTGATCAGCTACACCCTGAAGGGAGCAGCAGCTCGTTGGGTAGACTCGAACTATTATAGATGGCAAAACTTTGCCCAGTTCAAGCAGGAGTTCCGAAAAGCTTTCGGCAGCCCTGTTACCGACCATCAGATGATCCTGGACATAAGTGAAATGAGGATGAATCCTGGGGACAATGCAACGGAGTTCGTGCTCAACGTCCAACAAAAATACCAATCGATGGAGATCCCTCCACCAGTCCAGGAACAGGTGAACTGTATTCGTAACCACCTAACAGATGAGCTGAGGCTCATGGTCTTCTCCAGGCAAGTCACAACATATGAAGACCTTCTCAACGTATTGCACGAGGCGGCCAGGTGTACCAAGGACTCGAGTAGCAAAAACCAGTCTGTTTCTCAATCTAAAAACACGGATAAGCCTCGCTTTGGAGCTATTCAACATCCCAACGAGGAGATTGAATTTATTGAGGAAATTGTGGAACTCCCTGAGTTCAATAACATGCAATCAAATTCAGGGGAGTATGACAACCGTTATGGAGTCATCAGGCGTCCTAATAACCAGTTTCCAACCAACAAACAATATTTTCGCTCGAGATATTATCCAACACAGCAAACAAATGCCACTCAACCTGGAAACCAACAAGTGCCTGTACAGAATACACTAAATCAAACTGCAAATACCATATCATCAAGACAATATGGAAATCTTCAACAACCAGGACCACAATATTCGAATGCACCGATACCAGACCTAGGTCAAATGTACAATTTAAAATACATTCGTGGACCGAGCCCTGTTTCAACTGTGGCACACCAGGTCATACATTCGAGTTCTGTCCTGGTCCAAGAAGAGAAGTTTGTAATTTCTGCTACAAAATAGGTCACACCAGGGAAAATTGTCCTTTATCTGCTCTGTGGAATAACCAACCTGGTTCAGCAGCAGTTAATACCGAACCTCCTGTTGAGAAGGTCGTTCAAACAAACAAAAAAATGTCTAGAGGTAACACGTAAGTTTCCCACGTGTTTACCAGAACAAAGTGAAAACCAGGGAAACAATAATTTCACTGTATTAAACGAAACCAATCTGGATTCATACCCGAGAAAGGACGCGGGAATTAAACCAGTCTTTCTCGAGGGCCAGATGAGGTAAACAGTGATAACATTCTTAATTCTGCCGCTGAAGAGGATATACAAGAAAGATCAATAGCTAAACCACTCTGTCTAGAGGAGGTAATAAGGGCTATTACCTTATTAGAGGACCCCCTATCGGTTCCTCCTGATGAAGTAATAGAACCCTGTATATCCTTGGTTGAACAAAACTCCGAGAAAAATTCAGCAGCAGAACAAACCTCTGATTCGGAGTGGGAAGACGAAGTCGAGACTCTATGTGAACCAACAACAACGCCAGCTACCTGGGCACCTTCACAAGCTTCATTTATACCTCGAGTACTTCAAGGCAGGCCTCTCTCTGCGTCTTTTATTCAAAGACTGGCTAGTCGACGGATTTCAAACCTGGAAATGGGTCACCACCTGAAAAAACGTCACGTATCCCAATTTCTGTGTGGATATTTGGAGTAAAACTCCAAGGAATACTGGACACAGGCAGTGAGAGGTCTATATAAATGAAAAGGTGTACCAAGATATCAAACATCTAGCTGCTGGTGAGCTACAAGATGATCAGACCAAGAAAGGAGTGCTTCTTGCTAATCACTCTACTTGTAAAAGTAAGGGTGGAGCGCCTTTCATAATTCAGATCGGATCAGTAGCTGGAGAACAATACTTGAGCGTATTACCCGACCTAGGTTATTCCTTGGTCCTGGGGATGGACTTCGCGACAAAATTTGAGGTGCAGATTGACTGCAAGAACTGTTCATGGAAATTCACTGATTCTCCAGAAGTTTTTCTTTTCCAACCCATCAACTGTCATGAGAAGTCATCACCATTGTGTGTTATGTCTGAACTTCAAGAAGAGGAGATGAAAAAATTTCTAGAAATTGAGTTAAAAAAATTTGATGAAGTGTCAAACCTGGGGGCAACAAAAATTATTCAACACGAAATTATTTTAAAACCTGGAACACAGCCGGTGCGAATAAAACCATATCGCAGAAGCCCAGTTGTAAATGAAGAGTTGAATAAACAGATAGATGAGCTGTTAGAAAAAAAATTCATCCGCCCGAGCTTCAGTGTCTGGTCATGTTCACCATTGATGGTTTCGAAACCTAATAACAAGTGGAGATTTTGTATTGACTATCGTCCAGTGAACAAAGTCACAATTCCACCAGCTCACCCATTGCCGAACATGCTCAGGATACTGAGTGCTCTCCATGGAGCGACTTTTATTCAACAATGGACTTACGTGAAGCATTTCATCAAATCATAATGTCTCCAGACTCAGTTCCATTAACAGCCTTCTCGGTAGAGGGAAGAGGCCAATTCGAATGGCTAAGAATGCCATACGGACTTGTTGGAGCCCCGAGTACCTTTCAAAAAGCCATGGATCATGTAAAAACAAGATTTTGTGAACTTTTGGTCCAGAGGGAGCTTCCTCTCAAATGGGCCGAGCAGGTTTTCGCTTATCTCGATGATTGGATCGCGATAAGTGAAACTTTTGAAGAACACTTGGAAGTCCTGGCTCTACTGTTCGAAGTATTTCGTGAATTTGGCCTCCTCATCAATCCAGAGAAGTGTAAGTTCTGCAGAAACGAAGTTAGATTTTTGGGATTCGTGGTCAACGAAACTGGATTATACCCGGATCCTGAAAGAATTGCACCTGTTGTAAATTTCCCTACTCCAACTAACAAGAAACAACTAAGAAGCTTCCTGGGCCTGGTAAACTGGTACCATCGCCATCTCCAGAACGTTGCGAAGGCTCAAGGCCCTTTAAATAAACTAACTGGCGCAAATTCGGAGTGGAAATGGGGTCCAGACGAAGAAAAATCGTTTCGTGAACTAAAACAAGCTCTCGTTGATGCTCAGCCCTTGGCAATTCCTAAACCAGACTGGCCGTATGTATTATATACAGATGCATGCGACACCGGTCTAGGTGCCTTTCTAGTGCAAAAAGAACCCGGAACGGACAAGGAATATTTAATTATTTGCCTTAGTCGCCAGCTCCGAGGTGCAGAAACTAGATATACGACTACAGAAAAGGAGTGCTTAGCTGTAGTCTGGGCGGTGAGGAAGCTGAGGTGCTATCTCGAAGGTGCTCCATTTACCGTAGTAACAGATCACGCTTCTCTACTATGGCTGCACTCACTTAGAGAGCCCAATGGACGCCTGGCAAGATGGGCAGTTGAGTTATTTTCTCACCAAGTCACCATCAAACATCAACGAGGTACGACAAACGAAGGTCCAGACGCTCTCTCCCGTCTATATGAAGATGATTCTCCCGAAGACTGGATGGAAATAAAGGACAGATTACAAACAGCTAGATTTGTCCATATCCAGTCTTCCAGTTGGTATGACCTAAAATTCAACAATGTCAGGAAACACCCGAAGAACTTTCCAGACTGGCAAATACGGGAGGATTGTCTTTATTATCGCAGACCCGATCCCCTTAAGGAGATCCTGGGTGACGAAGATCAATGGAAAAAGGTCCTAAGAGACCATGAAGTACCTGAAATATTGAGAAGGAATCACGAAGAACCAGATGCTGGTCATCTTGGTCGTGACAAAATGTACGAGCGCATCAAAATAAAGTTTTACTGGCCAGGAATGTCTAAAGACGTTGAAGACTTTGTTCAAGCCTGCGAGACTTGCAAACAGGTCAAATACAAGCAGAGTACATCAAAAGCTCCACTCCAGACGAGACAACCGATTAAACCATGGGCAGTGGTAGCAGCGGATGTCACGGGTCCCTTCACACGGTCAAAACTAGGGAATAAATACATTTTAATACTACAAGACTTATATACCCGGTTCGCATTATTTTACCCGCTGCGTAAACACACTGGAAGTCTCATACTGGATGTTTCAAGCGCTCTTTCTCACTCTGGGGATATCCTATGTTCCTAGTAACAGACAATGGGAAAGAATTCATAAACTCTCAAGTACAAGAATACCTGGGGCAAGTCGGAGTAAGATTTAGCCCGATTGCAGTCTCGCATCCTCAGGCAAATCCAGTGGAGCGCATAAATCGTACGATAAAACCTATGATAAGAGCATATATAGATAAAGACCAAAGTGAATGGGATAGGCATATAGGAGAGTTCCAGTTAGCCTATAACAGTGCTTTCCACTCATCACTTAAATTGTCACCCTATTATTTGTGCTATGGCCAAGAACCACGCCAAGCGAGTGACACATCCCACCTGGAATTAGAAGATTTGGATTTTAAAAATCAAGAGTGGATCAAAAGAGTCCAACGTCTTGATGAGCTCAGGCATAAAATAGAATCCAACATGAGAAAGGAAAATGAGCGACAGGAAAAATACCACGGATCTAATTTTACGATTCCGGAGGTTTCCATCGGTGACAGAGTTTATTATCCTAATCGTAAGCTTAGTAATAAGGCGACCGGTTATAGTGCGAGTCTCGGAGCTAAATACTTAGGGCCTGCGTTAGTCTCTAAGTTGATTAGTCCGTTAGTCGTAGAGTTAAAAAACGAAAAAGGGAAACTATTAGGTCAACATTATATCCCTGATTTAAAACTCCCGAGGCGCAGTAATCGATTAGCTGATAAGAAGCTCTAGTTTTAAGGATAAGTATGTCGTGAAATTTTTCTAATTCAATTACTTTTCCAGGGTTATGGAGAGAAGTGGAAGTGAGGCTAACAACCAGGGGAGGTACCCGAGGCAGGGAGAGACAGCCCAGATCAACATCGGAGGAGCAAGGCCAGGAACCAATTCCGTGGCCGTACAGTGTACCATCCTCTCTGGGTTGCCAACGTCTCAACCCTCTACGTCACGGGTATCTGCTTTTCGGAGGCTGGGACCTCAGTTACCTAGCTTTTACTTAGTACCAGCAACAACTATACCCTCGGTGGCGAGCCCTGTGGGAGTTGTCGTTCCCGAGGCGGCTAAACCAGCCACAACAGACGCTGTTCCATCGGTTTCAAACCGAGAGGAGTCCGCTGTGACTGAAGAGCATGCTTCGGCGACGTCAGCTGCCGAACCCTCGGTTTTCCACCGAATGGGGTTGCTGGAATCACCAAAATACAACATAATTCTGTAGAACCCTCGGTATCCCACCGAGTGGTACCAGTTCTAAATGAACAAAAAGCGACTCAAAAGAGGGTCTACACTAGCGAGTCAAAATGGTACGGCTGCACTGAAAGCCAGACTCGACTCAACAGGCGTCGTGCGAGATTCAATGTAATGCTGCAAGATCCCCAGACACCTAAGGTGAAACTGCGGGCTGCGTGGGCGAGAGCATCAACTGTGGCGGAGCGAGAAAAGGATAGAAGGCCCAGACACCTCGAGCTGTTGACTTTTGGAACTCGAGCTGTTCGGATGGAGAAGGGATTGGAGACTTCTCCTCCGACGGTTCGAGTTTCCATTCCGCTGGAGCCAACTGGAACACCAACACCTGTGTTTCCTCTCGAGTCCCGCCCATCTACTCGTTCACCTAAGACGACCAAAAGGTCTGAACTTGCAGCACCTACTACAGCATCAGTTGGGGGGGATGGCGCTATACCCGGGCACGCCCCAGGTGTGTCCAAGGGTGCTATCTCCCGTCCTAAGACTACCTCAGCACATACGTCTGTTGAGTCTAAATTACCAGTGAAGACCAGGATCGTCACGAGGTCTAGTGTTGCCGTGACTCCACCCAGGAGATTGTTTGCGCCTTGGAAAACCCCAGCATCTCGGTCCAAGCCAGCTCCATCCAATAAACCAACGCCTATGGATGTAGTGGAGGCTGCAGCTGTTCCAACCCGGAACCAACACGCTGCTGACACTCAGGTAGCCACGACCTCAACATCCACGTTCGTGTTGCCTGAGTGTCCATCACATTTAACACCTGCCTTCGCTGCATACCGTGCCAGCCAGTTTAAAGAAGCCATGGAACGAGCAGCCAGGACTGGCAGGATGGAGACTGGTATCCCTCGCGCCGAATTGATGCCGTGGCCTGAGCCAAGCGACGTCCCTATCCGTCGACGAGTGGCGAAGAGGAAGAAGAAGAAGAGTAAGAGGAGGCTCCGAGGCCCGAACTGGAGCGAGATGGAGGTTGGTGGCCAGGGCGAGCCAATATCGGAAGACTCAGGCCTGGAAGACGTCGGGGTGTTCAATGACGAGGAAACCAGCGATGAAGACGTTCTCCAGCTGGACCTAGAAGAAGACCTGTAACTGGCCTAAATAAATGCCTTGCTTAAAATTTAATTACTCTGTTTTAGTTCTAATTTATCAGCTCCCAGGAAGAACTGAAGATCGAGACCCCCCAGTGCTGGTCTGGTGGGGAGGAGTGTAACAGGGTAAATTACCCTAAATCGATAAGTCGCCAGAGATCGATAATTAGTCGACTCAGCACTGGCGCGCCTCGATCTTCGGGGCCTTCCGTATAGTAATTAAGAGGGGGGTAAAATGGGTAAGTGCTCGGAAGCCGGTGTGTGACTAAATGAGAAGAGGTTTGATAGTTAACCACACCGGTCACTACTCTGCAAAATAAACAGGTAATTAAAATATTCGCACGTGTATTTTGGAACGCTGCGATAATTGCTTTTCAAGATTGTCTTTACAATCTTGGAGACGACTCTTGCTAATATTTTGACTGTTACAGGTAACTGAATTTTGGAATAAGGAAGGATCCCCGGAGTGAAAATAAAACAAAAGGACGGCTACCTGAGGATTCACCACGTGAACAGGAGTGAGTTATTACTCAGGTATTTTTATTTCATTCCGTGGGAGATAGACCGCGGTCTGTACTCGGTCTATCATTCCTCTTCTACTCTCTTAAATATAATTTTATTAATTTAATTAATTAATTGTGGAATAATTGCTAGTTTTGGATTTAGTGATTTTCATGGGGGTTTATACCCGAGGATCACTTAATCGACCTTGCGGGAAAATTTAATAACTGAGAGAATTATCAATTAATTATTTAACATCCGAAATTTCGTTAATTTTATTGTTTTTTTATAATAATTAATTTAGTAAAATTGATTGATTTTTGTCCTTGAAAAAATCGACAAATTTTATTCGTGGAATTTTAGTCAAGCGTCAATTTTGTGTCGTAGTAAATTCCAATACCCAAGGTCAAGCAAAACAGCTAGCGATTATTCTAGCAATCAAAATTGAATATCTTAGTGTGTCAATTTTTTGTGATAGATAAAAGAATTGAAGTATTGACATTATATTTATATTAAGAAAATTATTAAGAAAATTATAAGAGTTAATTATTGAGGAAAATAGATTGAAAATTATTAATTTTTATAAGGAAATTATTAATTGAATATTATAGAGCAGAAATTTATTAAGAATTTTATATTAGAATTATTAAAATTATATAGGAATTTCGAATTTTATATTGTAAAATTATTTTATAGTTAAATTTAGAAAATTTTGGGATTAAGTCCGTGAATTAAATTAAATTTTACTGAAGTTGATAATTATCGGTTTGGATTAAGTCCAGGAATCATTAAGTGAGAAAATTGTCAAGTAAAGTTTAGTCAGAATTAATTAATTAAACTTGTGTTAATAATTTTGAACGTGATTGAGAATTTTATATTGTAATAGTTAGTTGAAAATTGATTGTAAGTTGAAATAGTCATTTTATTAATTTACTAATGATTGAATAATTTAATTTAAATATTTAATTGAAATTAATTACAGTTTTTATTAAAAAAATTTATAAAGTAAAGTCAAGTTAGTAGTGTGAGTGTGAGACAAGTGTGGGTTATGTGTGAGTTGCAGAGTATCTAGACCTATGTTTCGTCGCTGGGTTGTTACTGCTGTAGCTGGAGCGGGTTATGAGAGTGGGCTGCAGAGCATCTAGGTCTATGTTTCGTCGCTGGGCTGTTGTTCTGTAGTAAAGTGTGTATAAGCTGCAGGAGTATCTAGGTCTATGTTTCGTCGCTGGGCTGTTACTCCTGTGAGCCGAGTTAACGACCCCGGTATATGATTCGTCTCTGTGCGGGGAGGTAGATTTAGAAATCGGGTAGACGCCGAGAGGGGCGCCGCACGTGTAGACGCCGAAAGGGGCACGTGTTAGAAATTGACGGGTAGACGCCGAAAGGGGCTCGTCAAGAATAAGTTAGAAATTGACGGTAGACGCCGAAAGGGGCTCGTCAAGAATAAGTTAGAAATCGACGGGTAGACGCCGAAAGGGGCTCGTCGAGATTAAGATATTGTTAAGTGTAGTTAGTGTGTGCGTGAATGAATTTTGTTAACTAGTTGTAAGTCAATTCTTGTTAAGTTTTATTTCTTGTTGTTAATAAACTGATCAGATTGTTAATTAAATTTTTATTATTCAACAGCACCTTCCTCCACTCTCTCTACCCTAAGATTAAGTTTTCTCAGCTCTGGACCGGTTCCAGGAACCGTGATTAAAAATCCTGGTGGCGCCCTAATAATTATATTGTTGTTTAGTTTTGTTGTTTATTTATTTAAAAATTGATTAGGGGCTAACCTGAGCAGGTAAACTGTTACAATATAATTTGTCAATCTTGAAAATACGCATAAAGTTTGCATCA